>VZTD01003430.1:2291809-2319651 GCA_013397725.1 Rhagologus leucostigma | reverse complement strand
CAGGGCCGGGACCCGCGGGCGCCAAACTCGGAGCGGGGCGGGATCGCGGCCGCGGAGCGCCCAACGCGCCGCGCTCCGACCGCGCCCGCCTGAGCGCCTGGGCGCCGTGCGCTGGCCTTATCCGCCCCGCCACACACTCCAGCCGGGCCGCGCTACGGCATGCGTTCGTCTGCCCAAGGGTGTGCCGTGGCCTTCACTTCTTGCACTTCACTTCTTGCAGTCTTTTTTTTTTTTTTTCCTTTTCCTAGGCCTTTCTTCACACTCCTCCTCCTTCTTCCCCTGAGTGCTGCCTTCCCCCAGCGCCAAGTTTCTGTATCCCTTTTTGTCTGTCCTGTACAACTACGATGGAAGATGCTCGGGAAATGCCAGTTGCACGCTGAGCTCCTAGTAGGAAACAGAGACTGCTTTCCTGTGATTGGGTGACTTTCATATTTTCCTGCAGAGGAAAATGCTCCCTAATTCCAGAACCCGGAGTATCTGCAACTTATGTCAATGAAGGCAGCACGTGTTCATTAGGCTCTAATCACCAAATATAAAGTGTGGCAAAAGTTAAAAGGCTGTAGCAGTGTCTTCTCCTCATATCTCAATATGCTTCAGCATCCTGCAAATTTCACAGGCACTTAAAATGAAAGAGTATTCCTCTTACATGAATCTGAGGCTGAGCTAAACAAAGCGCTAGACCTTTCTTAAATACCCGTCCCAGCAGGATGAAGGATGGTGGTGGAGGCATTTGAAGCTCCTGCCTGTCTCTGGAGTCCATGCCAGCAGACTGCACGCAGCAGGGATGTACAGCAGCATCAATTGTATACCTTCTTCTGTTCTTCCTCTATTCAGTGTTTCAGTCAGTGGCAGCAGTGACAGCATCAGTCACCTTTCTTCCCTTCCTTGAACTGAGGCCCGGTGCCTTTACCTGTTCACTGGTGGATTCATGTCATTACTGCACGCTCTGAAGGGATCTGAGGGTGCGAAAGCTTGTGGCTGCCATCAGATCCAAGAGAGCTCTAACCACATCCTGACCCTCAGTGTGCTTGTGGCCATCACATTTACCCAAAGTAACCTTAAAAGTATACGCTGGGTTAAAATACAACATGAGAATAAAAATATTTTTAATGTAACAGAAGAGCTGCATACTTACGAGAACCTCTCATTTTCTAGGAAGGGAGAGCTCCTTGGGCAGCCTGGCGGATATTAACAGATGTCAATCTGTTGTCCTCCAGCAGCTTCCAGGCAGCATTGCATCTAAATGCAGATTTTAAAACTCAGTATAATCACCTTTATCAGCACTACCATGGCAAGCTTTTACAACTTGTCCAGAAAGGAGGAAAGATGAACACCTCAGTTAACTGCTTTTTACTCTCCCCTGCTGAAGTGTTTATATGGATGGAGCTGCCTTGTTATCTCTTTTTCTTGCTTTTTTTCCTCAGCAACACTCTATTAAACTGTGATTACGTTCCATAGCAAGCATGGATAAATATGTAGCATTTATACATTGTTGTATGTATGACAGTTGTGGAGAAAAAAAGAGGTAAGCATGGATGAAAATAGTTGTGAGAGGGGCTGTGTACCTTTTGGGGAAGACAGGCTCTGCATTCCATAGCAGAGAAGAAGGGAAGCTTCAGACACCGGAGAGTGATGGGAGATGAACTCAAACGTTGGACTTTGGCTGCATGGCAGGGAGATTTGCTGGTAGGGTGGGATGGTAAGCAGCTTCAAAGTATTATAATAGCATTATATATTTTGTTACAACCAACTATTTTAATCACATTTTTATATGTTGTATCATAACATCTATTATAGGCCTTGGAATTATGCCTTTTAACCTTCTGTAGCAGTGATAGATTCATCTGTTCTCGTTGTCTTTCTAACACAGAACACACAAAATGAGAAGGGGTATTCAGAGCCACATTAAAAAACTGTTTTCTCTGAGGTTTATTCTGTTTCCATCCTTTCATCCCGGTATTTTGTTTCCTCAACTACTTCCTTGTTTCTTTACATCATTCTTTTCATTTTTTCTCTCCTTACAACAATTTCCCTTTTCTAGCCTTTAGTTTTCATCTATTTATGAAATATATACAATGTTATTTATAATGAACCTGTTTAAAATTAATCACCATTAGTCTTTAGCTTTTGACACACAGCTTTTTCAGACTCTGCTGAGCAAGTCTCATGGTTTCACAAAACAGAGTTAATCTGGCTATCAGTCAGGATTTTTCTCTCTTTTTTCTTCTCAGTCTCCACAAACCCAAGCATGTGGAGATAACCCTGTGGCAAGTTACACACTCATTTGATAATGAAGTGGTATCACTATACATTTGACTCCCATTCCTGCGCACTGTCCATAAATCAGGTACTCTGGAATCATTGCAGGTTCTCCAGAGGAACAATAATTTACTTGTGAAATCAATGAAATTTTCTATTTTCCTCAGAGGAAAAAAATTACTATTCCTATCCCACAAGTGCCCTGGTCTTTGGTGGAGGACGGGCTTCAGACAAAGCCATAGGCAGGACATTAAAAGACTTCTTTTATGACAGAAGGAGAAGACGTGCTGAATGGAAACGTCACACTGGAACAGTGGTCTAATCACATAAACCAACCCTGGAAAGTTTCTGTGAATAATAAAGTGACTGAAATAGAGTTCACTTGTTGGCTTGTGCTGGATGAGCAATAGATCCTGAATTCTTCTAATCTCACCTTTTAGAATTGGGCTTGAGTCACCAACAGAGGTTTTACATGTGAAGGGGTATAGCAATTATCCCCCATCCATCTTAAAAATTTGTGAAGAGTTTTTCAGAAAATGGTGTCCAGATATCACGGGGGAGTACAATGAGTGCATAACTATGTTCACAGATGTAAAGCCTTTTATTGGCACACACTGAAAGTATCCTGCATGGCTACAAGCACCTAACTGCTGTCTTCAGACAAGCGCAGATTTTCCACGGATTCCTTCTAGTGTAATCGGGTTCTCTTGCAAAATTTCTCCCTGGCAAGGCGAGAAATTTTTCCCGTAGGAGCGGCAATCCCTGCGCCTGCTGCCGGACGCGCTCCCAGGGCTTGCCAGCAGGCGGCACTCGGCCCCCGCGGAGGAGCCGGTGCGTGTCCCGGCGGGAGCCGCTCTCGGCACCAGGACGGCCCCCGGCCTTTGTGACGCTGGTTCCCTGCAGCACTCGGAGCCGCGCCGCATGGCCCTCTGGAAAAAGCCTTACACCTACTCTCTTCCAAGTCACATCTCCAAATTCAGCCGAAAAAAGGGATTAGAGAAATAGAGCTGGGTTTTTCTTTCCCCCTATATTTTTTTTCCAGGTTGCTGTCTTTGTACGCACAAGAGCAGTCTGCTTGTACCCCTCGTACTGCTTACCCTGCCACAGTGTGTAGGAAATTTAGAACATCCTTTTAAATGGTTTGTGAACGTGTTAGTAATGCTCCTCTGTTCTGTAGTTCAGAAGCTCCCACAGCCCCGACAAAGCGTTTGCTGTCTCCATTAACGGCCGTCAGTCGGCACTCTCGTTTGGAGCCCAAAATGCTGCGTGTCTTTCCACATGGGAAAGGCTGGGTAAAGCCTGAAAACCCAGCCCTCTTCAGAGTCTTTGATTGTCTTGTTTGTGTGGAACATTCATACAGCAATATTAGAGACAAAACATCTTGAAGGGTAAGAAAATGAGACTGTGAAATACGCTGTTTGGCAAGAAGACTTAAAAGCAGACGTAGCATCCAAGAATTGTTTAGCTCAAAGAGCATCTATGGAAAAGGGACAGATGAGTGGTTTATACTGAGTTTATTCTACTTTTGTTGAAAAGTTCCACATGTATACAATACTAGCTAGGGCAAATTAATGGGACGGATAATGGGTAGTCCATCCTTCATTGAAAAGACGTAAAATGATTGGGATGTTAATTTTCTACAGGCTGAAGTTTGGATGCAATGTGCCTCTCTGCTATGATGGTCATCGTTGACTTGCCCATGCCATGATTCCTATGTTGTGGGACATTTAAGTGTGAGTCTGCTGCTTCTCTGGGCTCACTCAGGACAGGTTTCATCTCTAAATCTTGTCTCCAAACTTCTACATTTTCACGCTGCCAGTTCACGGTCCCCCACAACATCCTTCTCTTCAAACTGGAGAGTGATGGATTTGATGGGTGGACTGTTAGATGGATTAGGAATTGGTTGGATGATCGCATCTAGAGAGGGCAGTGGTCAATGGCTCAGACTCCCAGTGGGCATCAGTGATGAGCGGTGTCCTTCAGGGGTCTGTATTAGGAGAAGTGTTATTTAGTATCTTCATTAATGACATAGAAGATGGGATCAAGAGCACCCTCAGCAGATGACATCAAGCCGAGTGATGCAGTTGACACACATGAAGGTCAGGATACCATCCAGAAGCAGCTGGACAAACTTGAGACATGGGCTCGTGGGAATATCATGAGGTTTAATAAGACCAAGTGCAAGGTGCTGCACCTGGATTGGGGCAGTCCACAATATCAGCACAGGCTGAGGGATGAACAGATCGAGAGCAGCCCTGCTGGGAAGGATGTGGGGGTGCTGGGAGATAAGAAGATGGACATGACCCGGCCACGTGCACTCACAGCCCAGAAAGCCAAACATGTCCTGGGCTGCATCCAGAGCAGCATGGCCAGCAGGGTGAGGGAGGAGATTCTGCCCCTCTGCTCTGGTGAGACCTTACCTGGAGCTCTGGGATCCTCAGCACAGGAAGGGCATTGACCTGTTGCAGTGAGTCCGGAGAAGGGTCACCAAGCTGGTCAGAGGTTTGCAGCATGTCTCCTGTGAGGGAAGACAGAGAGCTGTGAAAAGAGAAGGCTTTGAGGTGACCTAATTGCAGCCTTCGAGTACTTGAAGGGAACTTACAGGAAAGATGGGGCAAGAGTTACAAGAGTATGTAGTGACAAGACAAGGGTGAATGAAAGAGAATAGGTTTAGATTAGATATTAGAAAAAAATTCTTAACTGTGTGGGTGGTGAGGCACTGGAACAGGTTGCTCAGGGATGTTGATCCCCCATCCCTGGAGGTGTTCAAGGCCAGGTTGGATGGGGCTCTGAGCAACCTGGTCTACTTAAAGGTGTCCCTGCCCATGGCAGGGGAGTTGGAACTGGATGATCTTCAATGTCCCTTTCCAACCCATTTTATGATTCTATGAAATTCCCCACCACTTGCCTCTTGCTTGATAAATTCAGCTGTGGATGCTGACCCAGCTCCCACACTGAGCAGCCTGACATCCTGTACCTTCCACTGCTCCTGAGGCTGCTGCTGGTGAGACAGCTGTTGCCACTGCTTCTGAAAACACGTGAGAGCTGCTCTGCAGCACAGTGACAGATTGGAAGTGCTAAAGCCACATGGCAGCAAGCTGTGAAAACTTTTCCACAGCTTCTGTGTATTTGCAGTGGCATTTGCAATGGCATGGAGCACTGTTTTCATCTGTGCTGGCTGATAAGAGTATGAAAATGACAGTGGCTACACAGAAGGAGCTAGACAGTGACAAAAGAGACAGAAGAATTTTGAGGACTGAGGTTTGTTTTTAGTGGGTTCTGGCAATGTTATCCAGACATACTTCAGAAAAATCCCAGTCATTGTGGGTGAAATACCTGGAATACTTGGAATATATGCTCAAATAGCACTTAATAATGGAAGGCCTGTGTCACCAGGATGACACACTGTGGGCTGTAGCAGGCTGTGTAAACATAGCTATGGAAACCACACAAACCGCAGCACTTGCTGTGCTCCAAGTCATAGCTGAAATAGGATCTCTAAGCAGCCGATTTCTTTCCACTTGGAACTTGACTAGATTAGAATGAAATAGTATTCCTCCAGCACTTTGAGTCACTCTAATGCAAAAAATCATACTAAGTGGATGCAGGCCTTTGTTATATTGGAAAAAATTTGATAGCAAGTTGAATCTCCAATTACTCCAAAAAAGACGCAAAATGTTCTTTTCTTTTCTCCCATTTCTTGAACTAGAGAAATTAGACTGCCAGAGAGGTTTTTTTCTGGCATAGCTCTGAGACTTTTGTTGTCATGGGGATGTCAATTAATGGGGTTGTTTTTTATGTTCTTAACCTAGCTGTGCCAACTAAACTTTTGCATGCAGACCAGGTCTTACACCAATCCGAAAAGTCATAATAATAGGAACTGGGCTTGCTGTTTAACAAATTCTCTTCTGAAGACTTCACTGTACTCCTTAATGTTTTTTTCTCCTCAATACCATACTTCATTAAGTAAATGAATGTACGAGCATGTATTGCATGCATACAAATTGGAAGATGTCGTAAACACAGGTTTTGTTAATGCACAGAGATGAAAGTAATCTGAACTTTATTGGCATATCTGGCTGCGTGCAGATCCTGCAGGTGTGTGTTGTAAGGTGCAGGCTGTTCCTGTGCTTTGTATGATCTGCAAAGACACTCTTATATAACATAATGCACAAATATGTGCATATGCACGATGTCTGGCATCATGTGTGTGTCAAATATACAGGCATGTGTGTAGTGCATGCCTGAGTGCATGATTACATATTTTGTTGGGTAAATACAGAATGTTTTATACTTTGTATACTCATTTGTCATAAATGTGTGGGAGTGTATAGAATTCAATGAAGAGATTTTAGAATATGCAGTGTGATGCACACATGAGACTTAAAGCCTGGAAAACATATTTTTGACCATGTCTAACTATAATTGTATAGGCAATTCTATCTTTCCCATGAAAAATATTTTAAAATTATTTAAATTTTCAGTGGAGCTCTGTGCGTACCATGATTGCTAAAGGACTACAAAAAATGCTGAAGAGGAATAGATATTACAACAATTTCCTAGATGTTTTGCACTGGAGCTCTTCAGCTGTCTCCTCTACCTCAAGAATCTGTGTTTCTTGGAGCACATGAATATTCTGTGCTGAGTAGAAACCCTTGCTGTCTGCCAGCAAAATGTTGGTAGTGCCATTTATTGGCTTCCCTGGGGAGTTCATGAAAATCACTTTGAAATACAACAAACAATAAGATCCCTAAATGCTTTTAAACAAGACGAAATTAGAAAAAGGCTTCACATTGAAAACATAATTTTCAATTAGTATCTATTCAGTGGGAATGGGAATGAGGTGGAAGAGAGCTGGCATGTGAGACAAACTGGATTTATTAACATGCCTTGAAAAAGCTTGCCGGCTAGCATGTCTTTTTTCCCTTGGGAATACCTTGCTGTAATTTGGTGACATTTCCATAGTTTCTCTGCTCTTGTACTTCAGATAGAAATGAGCTCTGCCCACGAGGAAGTAGAGTTGAGACAACCACCAGCAGACTGTTTATGCATCATGTGGACAGCTGAGTGTTGCTGCACAGGCTCAAAGCTGGGGAAGAAACAAGCAATTTCTCTCCTCAGTCCCTACCTATTATTATCCACCAGTTCATATATGAGAGCACTGAACAGCGAAGTGGATGACTGAATGGCCAGAGACCAGAGTGACATCTCATTCCCTCAAGGGCAACTCAATGTGTCTTTGGTAGCACTGATGTGGGAGGTGTTTTTACATGGATAGAGAGTGCTAGTCTGCAGGAAAGGCACCGGGGACGCTTCACTGTCTGAGTGCATTTTGTCAGTATTTCTCTCTCCTAACAGAGGAAGAGCAGAAAGTTTGCTGCTGCAGTTGCTGACTACTAGAAGAGAGGCATGAAGTACACCATAATTAGCTGCTGTTTCTTTTGCCCTTTATTAATTTATTTTTCCTGCCCTCCAACATGTGGCAGCATTGACCATTCTTCCTTGTTTTTTGCATAAGGAAGAGTGTACTTGGTCCTTTTCTTCCTGCTTTGGTTTGCTTTCATTACTTTGGCTTGGACCTGCTTTAGATGACCTCCTTGCCTTATCTCATTTTCTCTTTCCCTTCTCACTTTCTTTTGTTTCTTGTTTTTGCTCTTGTTAGTAATTATCCTTGCCTTTGATCTCAGGAAATATCAGCCTTGCCATGTCTTGGCATGGCTATGCCATGTTATTTTGCCCAGTGTATGGAGTGGCCCTTCCCTGTGTTCATTTGTACGTGCTGTCTAGGTTACCTGCCCTCTGTCTTGCATTTCAAGGCCCTATGATAGAGATGCTCTTTCACATCTGTGTATCCCTGGGACTGCTTGCACAGGAACTCCTTGGACCGGTGCCTCTCAGCTCATCACCTGACCAGCTGCTAAGTCCCTGCTCAGCTCAGAACAGACCCTGGGATGAGCAGTGCTGCCTCAGGTCCATAGCACTTATTTCCTCACCTTCGTCTTCCGTTCTTGCAGCAGGGACTGAGACATGGTATTTGTAATGGTCAGGAGAATCAGCACAGCACCTACTGGAAAGAGGAGTCTAAAAATTCCATTATCAAAGCGAAGGCCAGTAGCATCTGGTATTTTCAGGGTTTTTCTGTCAGGACATATAAGTTCTGGGACACTCATTTCACTAGTTGCACCTGCTGTGGTGAAAGTGTGATTTTGTCACACTGTTATGAACACTGTTCATAGCTGAGTTTCCCTGCTTTTTCAAAGAGAAAGAACTAATTAAAATATGCACCTAAGCATGTGACAGGGAATATGCATATAATGTTTGTCAGGGAGTGAATGGACTCTTTTGGGGTATGTGATGAATACCCTTCAGTGAAGACAAGGGGATGTCTTAATTTTTAATAGTAGAAGTGAGAACAAAAGAACCTTGTAATAAAAAGTTCCTAAGAAAGTACTTTTAACATTTTAAAACTAAAACTAGCATGTAGTTGTGTTTTGGATTTGTGCTGTGAAGAGTGTTGATAAGACGGAGTTATCAACAGTGCTCTGCTGAGCAGTGCTCGAGGTCTTTTTTGCTCCTCACCCCACCCCACCAGTGGGGAAGCTGGGGGTGCACAAGGAGCTGGGCGGGGACACAGTCAGCACACCTGACCCCAACTGACCAAAGAGACATTCCGTACCTTATGGCAACATGCTTAGCTTATAAACCCCGGGGGAAGAAGATGAAGGAAGGAGAGGGGTGGTCACAGTGATGTTTTTTTTACTAAAGTAACCATTAGGTGTGATGGGGCCCTGCTCTCCTGGAGATGGTTGAACACCTGCCTGCCCATGGGAAGCAGTGAATGAATTCCTTGCTTAGCTCTGCTTTCATGCATAGATCTTGCTTTACCTTTTAAACTGTCTTTATCTCAAGCCATGGGTTTTCTCACTTTTATCCTTCCAGTTCTCTCCCCCATCCCGTGGTGGGCAGTGAGTGAGCAGGTGTGTGGGGCTTGGTTGCTGTCTGTGGTTAAACCACAACCTTCTCACATTCCTTCTTTGTTTCTCTCATCTCTTTTCCCAGGCTCTAAAGCTAGAGGTGATTATTACGTATATCCTCTTGTTATTCTCTGACAAAATGGTCCCTCAACTCTATAAACTGGCCATTTTCCTCTCTCCCCCAACATCTCATCTGTAATATATTCCTGATGAACACCAATGCCTTGATTCAGCACCTCTTTCTTTGCATCACTTAGAGAATCCCAAGGAAAGGGTTATCTAGTATAATTATGTCCTTTCATGATGGCAATCTGCAGTTGCAATACGATCTTACACATACTATGGAAAGCTGAGTACAATATATAGTAAAAGTGAAAAACACGTTCACTCTAGAACAATGTTGCGGACATCGTGTAATCTCACAACATTTTGGAAAAGGCACAGGCTTGGCCTCACTTTGTATTTTTTAAAATGGTGTGAAACAGTGACTAGTGAAAATATGCGAGGGTCAGCAGAGTTTGTGGCAGTTTGTGGACTGGCTAAACTTTCTCCCTTACCAACTCACTCCTCTTTCCATTATGAATTTGTGGCAACAGGAGACCGCTGAGACACCTTCTCATCTCTGACCTTATGTTGACCAAACCGTCAATTTTTCAGTCCAGACAGAACACACTTGATAAGAAGATCCTCTGCAGCTATGTATTTCTTCCTGCTTTGTTTGATGCAGCACTGAGAACTGTCTCCTGTAGGGGACAAGCAGGGAACAGCCTGTTTCTCTTTAGCTTAAGAGACAGTCTGGACCTTTTCTTCTGGCATGGATTCAGATGTCTTGAGTATTTACTGCTTATAGGTTGGCTAATAATACAGTCTGCAGCATGAAGAGCTCTGAAAGAGAGACCTATGATTCCCCTATTAAGATACAGACAGAAATATCAGCCACTGTCAAGGAAACAGCAAAAGGTTAAACTTCTGGACATGCACTCTTTGGAAGTTTACAATATGAGCTGTTTCCTCATTAGTCTTACTGGTCCCAGTGAGGCATTCCAACTACTCCCTTTTTCTTGCCATTGAATTTGTCCCTTTGGGCAGCCAACTCAACTAGCAATTGATTATTTATATGAAACTTACCAAGGGCCAAGACAGAATTAAATGTCTGAATCACAAATGGAACAGAGACAAGTTCCTTAGAAACATTGGTTGTTTTCTCAGAACTCTCCATGTCATAGATGAATGACTCTGATAGCCCATGCAGAAGAGGGATTAGGCTGGGCTGTTCTCTCTTCTGGATTTGTTTAGCTGTTCCTGGAGTCAACAGGCAACCTAATCAAATGTCATCTTGAATATATGTCGAGTGATAGATAAAGGGAAATTTTGAACCAGTCTTGATTGTTCAAGATCCATGGGCACTTTCGGATGATGCTGGTGCTCAAATCAAAACTCAGATCTCAAAGTACCTCTTTATATGTGAAAGGGGTATGTGAATCTCTTGCATGAGATATTCAAGTGTAACCCTTTCCCACCTGCACAGCAGAAAATACTGGAGTAAACTTGAACTAACCCAAACTTTTTCGTTCATCCCTATTAAAAGCCTGTATAACTTCATTGCTTTTTAAATTGTAAACAGGCTATGGGTTTTTCTGTGCTCTTTGAACAGCTGCAGTATTCTCCCATGTGTTTCCTGTGTTTTATTGGCAAATCATAGGATTTATGAAAGGGATTAGATGATATTGTTGCCTGTGGTAGCAAAGGATCGGACTCAATGACCCAGGCAGTCTCTGCCAATCCTATGTCCCTATTTTCCTGTAGAGTATGTAAATGATATTAGGGACTGCTGTTATGAAAGCCACAATGCTAATCTTTTGTATTATTGCTTTATCCATTTTGAGCTGGCATATCCAAATCACAGTGCTTGATTTTCTGTTGTCTTGCTGCTTATGCTGTCATTTGAACTAACCCATAAAGGATGTCAGAACTCAACTGAATCAGAGTGGAAAGGCTTGAGGTTGATTTTACACAGATGTAAAATGATTACCTAGGCAGGCGGAGATCAGCCCCTCATGTATATTTTGATATACCAAAACTCCAAAGCTGTTTTTGGACTGTTGGTCTGTGAACTGTCTTTTTTCAATGATTTAACACTTCAAAGTATAGACACGCCTGTGCAAACAGAGGATTAGCATGTTCCAGGCAGAGGATTATGAATGCAGGAGAACTTTCATGCAGTGAAAGGCTTCTTAACAAGAGAATTACCATCATATATAAACATGTAGTTCTGAGACCAAATGAACTAATGGAGTCTGATTTCCTATGGTTTTGTATATTGTGGTTGGGTTTCCTAGTATCCTGTGATGTACACACTGCAGGTGAGGCATTTCAGACAAGCTTCTTCATGTGAACTCTAATGCTGAGTGAAGATGATCATATCTCAAAAATCTTCATTTTCTCAGATAGAAAAAATATCAGGTAAGAGCAAAATTTACTTCCCAGCATTGTCACTAGGGCACACTAACCATCAGAAGGAACCTGGAGCCTTTCCTCCCATCTGTCCATTTATATGACCTGGTAGAGTGCACTACTGGTAGATTCAGGAAGAAATGTGCTGCTCTGCAGCCCATCTGTATCATGGGCCACATCCAGTTCTGCAGCTGTTTAGCTGTGAGAAGCTAATAATTCAGAGGCAGGACTGCACATACTTTCTGTGAGATGTTGGCTGCTCCTACAAGAGCCTCTGCCTGCTTTCTGTCACCCTGGAACTCATTACAGAATAAGCATTTTTTTTGTAATGACGAGCATATAATAAAGCACCCATGACCCACTCAAACACGTGAATCTTCAGCATGGCTCTAAATAACTCTGCAGCTCTTTCATTTTATTAAGGCCCCAAAGTGGGCATTTTGTTGGCCTCTGTGAGGTAGGGAAAATTAGATTGCTTTGCACTGCATGGCTCTTTTATTATAATAAATGCATTGAAGATTTAGCTCTTTAATTAATATCTGGAAAAGAAAGGGAAGGATCTACTACTGAAGCCCTTGGGCCATCTCAAGGAGAGGGTGAGAGTTAGAATTAGATGGAGAAAAAGAAATAAAGCAGCTTTCTGAAAAAAATCCTCCTTAATACTCATTTTATGTCCAAATACCATGAGAAATAGGATGTTTTTTTAGAGAAGCAAACATTCCAGGACCATCACAGAGAGTAAATGATAGTGTCATTTGGGTCAGGATCACATTTTGTCTTTCCTGAGTCACTTTCTCTGAAGGTTCCCAAAGCAACTGAACAATGATGGTTTGGCCTTCTTTGCTTTGGAAATCTATGTGTAAAGGTTGTGGTTTCCTTTTTCTACCTTGCAAAGTGAAGCACTGGAAAATGACAGAGCAAGGTACACAGCAAGGAGGTCAAGAGCCTTTGAAAACGGTATTCCTCTACCCTCACCCCTTCTGTCTGTGGTGTGAATGCAGTTTTGCCAGTTATTTGTATTTTCAAATTTAGAAAAAACCTGCCTTTTTCTTGCTGGACAACCAGACAGTTTGACTGGCAACTTTCATAGTTTCAAATGAAGGGGCTGGGATGGGGTACATATCTGACATATAAAACTGTTCTCCCAGGCTGGGTGGCCAGAACTGGAATAGGCCTCTTACAGATGTAACACACACAGCTCAAACACATAAAAATTTGGGAAGATTAAATACCTCCCAATGGAAACTTTGACAGGCAATACATCTCTCATAAATATTGAATTTGCATGTAAAAGAAAAGTGTAATGAAAGAAAGAACAAAGCTAGTCTTTGGCAAAATACAACAAATCATGTATTCTTGAAAGAATGTCAAGAACATGTGAGTGGTAAGCACAAAATGAACTCTACAGTCTCTTTGGCAGCTGTTGCTCATTCTGCCTCCTAACTTGCCAGCTTAAATACTTAACATTTAAGATACCCATTTTTTCACTGGACTGGAAGAATCCACTTAAAATCATAGAATGTTAAGGGTTGGAAGGGACCTTAAAGATCATCTATTTCCACCCCTGCTGCTATGGATAGGGACACCTCCCACTAGACCAGATTGCTTAAGGTCTTATCCAACCTGGCTTTGAACACTGCCAGGGTTGGGGCATCCACAACCTCCCTGGGCAACCAGTTCCAGTATTTCACACTCTCACAGTAAAGAATTTCTTCCTAACATCTAACCTAATGAATTGGTTAGGTGAATTGGGTTGGGTGAAGTTTAAAAGGGCTATGGTCCAGCCCCACAAATTTAATTCAGATGAGCTATTACAAGGAATCACTCACCCTTGAGAAAGTAGGCTTGCAGCTACACAGTGGAAAGTGGAGTAAAATGGCACAACAGCTCCTGCTTGTCTTTTTTTCCAAACCTGTTCTAGAGAGGCATAAGGAAAGGCTGGATACACAGGACTGACTTGAAGTAGCATCCTTTGGTAATTAAGATCTGACTGGCTGAATGATTTTGACAAATTTCTGAAGCACTGAACTGAAAAAAGAGGAGCAGATTCTCTTTTGGCATGTTAATACAAGCCTCTTCTATGAGCAACTCCAAGGAACCATGTAAATGCAAATTAAGTCAGAAGATGAGTTTATGAAACAAATACCAAGTTTGTCTTTCATTCTCTTTACTTTGATCTCTGCTACCAATTAAAAGATAAAAAAATTCTACAGCACATATAAGTCCAATTAGATCTTGTAATGAAATCCTCAAGTACTACTGAGGTGGAACTTGCAATAATTAGTTTTGATACATAAATAAATTTTCCAAATGCAATTTTGTTCTTTTAAGATCATGTTCCACTTTAAGTTCATAGTGTTTTATTATTTCACTGATGTGTGAGAAGTAGCTTCCAATGTTTATGTTCCCTTAGTTCTTACAGCCTTTATGCTAATGCATTAAAAATAACTAGAATTAATGACAAATCTAATAAGTAATTATTCTAGTGGCAATGCTATGAACTGGAATTCTAACTTTAGGAACAGGTGAAAAATATTCATATCCCTTTAGTTTCACACCCTCATCCATCCAGGGAAGGACAAAGAAACTATGGATTATCAAGGCACTGAAGGCTTAACATAGATTTTACAAGTGAACAGTCAAAGTCATGGCTAAGATGCTGTGCTTGAAGTTATGATGAGTTTTGTAAGCAGCTAATAATTTCACAGGCTGCAGTGACGATTGTCTCCTCAGTGAGGTTATTTGCATAAAACTCCAAATATCTGTCCCACATCTGCTTTTTTAGAAAAGATTTAATGAATTTATGCAGGTAGAGCTCAAACCATGAATAGGTAGAACTTTTTCACTTGCTGCTTTACTACACTCCTTTAAGACTTGTTTTCATTTAAACAAAGTAGGATACAGTCTCATAGTTTATGCTAGGACACTACACAGAAAGGATGGTGTTCTGGCTAAAAAATGTTACAAAAAAGTGAAGATCATGAAAGCCCCCTTCTCCATACTGCACATTTCTGAGTTGATGTAGACCTTAATGTACAGTGAGTTTTTGGGGCATTAGCCTATACCTTCAGAGGGCCAGAGCCTGTCCCCCTTATGCTGGCAGTTTACACCATTCAGGTACTTAAATCCCTGCTTTGAAGGAGCAGTAGGGGTTTTGTGAAAATAAATACATGAATATTTATGAGAAACATATGGAAATTCAGATAAAAGTTGATTTAGTCATTCTTAAACACCGATGTTTTCGGGTGTTTGTAACCGTGGCACTGGGAACCGAGTGACTGCACACAAAAGATAGGCAGATGCTAATTACCATTGCTTATGTCCGGCTTATCTTCAACAGCCATAGCCATTCAAATGACAGGGCCTTTCTGAGTCTTGCAGGATTCAAGGCATAGTATTGCAGCTGCTACCAGGTCTGCCTCTTCTAAAATGCTCTAAGTCTACTGACTTTTCACCTCAAAAGACTCTACTCTGGACTCCAGTCTTGGCTGCCTTATCAGTGTACTTTTCATGCTGTCTTCTTGCTTTCTTCTGACTGACTCTCTGGGCAAGTAATCCTAGCTCTGTCAAAATAATTTAATGCTACATCCTTGCTGCACGTCTTAGGTTTTATCTTTGCTGTCATACAGGGAAACTCAGGTAAGGCTTGGGCATATACCTTTCAGACCTAAGTCAGTTCAGACATTAGAAGGGGGAAAGGCCAGGATTATTGCCCCACAGCACAGTCTGTGGTCAGAAGAAACCTTTCTGAGAAGAATATGTCAACTCCCCCCTGCAAGGGGCTGGGAGTTGGTGGACATGGTAGAATAATGTGTCTTATGCTCCCCGATAGCTTCTGTTGATTGAAACACCTTCCTGCTCCAAATACCACAGAAGCTCATGCAAAGGCCTTCTCACCTGATTTGCTCTTTATAGATATTTACAGTTAACATAGGCAGGCCACGCCACCTCCACCTGGCTACAATGTTTGTTCCGATGGGAATATTTTCAGCATCACAAATTGTGGATCCAGCCTGGTGTACGCTGCCTGCTTTAGCAATCTTGCTAAAAATCTCAGAGTCTTTATACTTCTGACATCAGGATTACATCAATTTCTATGGCTTTCAGTGTGGATGCACAGACTGGCTTTATTCCATCTAGTCTGGGATGTTTAAGTCAAGCACTTCCACTGGGGATCAAGGTATAAAGATACCTGCAATCAAGGGAAAGAAAGAGATGCACCTCCAGAGGATTACTCAGATTTAGCTAGTGAGAGGTTGTTTTGTAGTAACATCCCTTAGATTAACAGAACATGACAACTAACTGAAGTAACACCTGTAGTCTGGGAGCCTTATAGTTGCATTAACATGGCTCTGTACCCGAAATTTACAACAAAAGCACATCTCTGAAACGTGGTAGGTTTGAATGATATACACTGTTCATGCACTCCTTCCAAAGTACAGCTGGAGCGAAGCCAATTTACAATGTTGTTTCAGTACCTTACAAATAACTGTCAGTGAACTCCCAGCTCAAAATACAGCTAATGGCAACACGGCTACAAAAATCTGCTTTTCTCTCTGCTAGCAGACAACAGGCATTTTTCATCCCATGACTATTTAGGCAGTGAAGGTATCAGCCATTTGATGGGGTGCTCTGTCATGTAATTTGCAATAAATTAGTAAAAAGAAAAGAAAAAACTTTCTTCTGACCACTCTCAGCAATCATGACCATAATAAAAGGTCTTTTATAAGATGAGTCAATCAAAATCTTATTTCTTAGATGGCAAAATAAATGTCTGAGTATCAAGGATACTAAATACCACAATACCCCCATATGCTAAGGACATGTTACTACCATTTATAAGGATAAGAAAGTTTAATTATCTTAGGAATCATGGGGAATCTGAATATTCATTGCATGTCATCCTCAACAAATAATTTTAATTTAGCAAAAAAAGGTGAAATGTCTTTTTCAAAACATCAGTCAGGAGCCAGGCAGCAGAGGAATCCAAGGTGTCTAGTCTCAGTGTTTATTAGAAAGTCTGCAAAATAAGCCAGTGTGTGGGGGCACACAGAAGCAGCCCATCAGCATCTACTCAGTCCATGCACAGCCCTGGCAGTCAGCAGGGACACAGTGCAGGGGTTGTGACCCCCAATCTGCCAAACTAAAACAGGGCATTTCCCAGCTTGAAAGAGGAGGTACAACAGTGGTGGCATTTCCAGTGTTCCCAAAGAGGAAAATGGAACTGGATGATAATATTCCAGACCAAAACTATTTTTATTTCCACTTTTTAAAAATGCTCAGACCTGTAGTGACACCCAGCTTCCCTGAGTTTATCCCTCCCTAGCCAGGCCCTTACAGAATGATAAGATGGGTGGCAGAAAGCATCAAGAACAACAGTGTGTTCAGTCCTTGTGACGGTGGCATCCAGACTTGATCAACAACGGCGAAACTTCCAGCTCACGCTCCATTTCCCCATGTCCTTGGCAGGGTGCTGTGGACACTGTGTTCTGGAGAGGAGCTGGGTGTCACACCTCCACCCAACAACAATGTGCTGTGCTGCCTTGTCCCCTTGGTCAAATAATGAGTGAATCTATACAGGAATGGAGATGCTAATAGGCAGAGAAAATAAGGCTTTCTTCTTCACACAGAGCTCTCCATTCTCCTTCATCCCAAAGATTTCCTCAACCCTGCAAACATGCTTTTAATTGAAAAGCTTAAACCATCAATCATATAAAAGAGCTTGCCACATTCTGCACTGCCTACCACCTGCTTATGAGGAAAAAATAGAAAGTACCAAAGGAGCATATGAATTGAATTGTACTGAAAATTTACTCAGTCAGTCTTTTGGGACCAATTCTTGTCTCTCAAAACTGATTTCACTGCACTATTTGTCTTGGTAATATAACCAGAAGTGTTTTCTTCCTTCTGGGAATTGAAATGTCTCTTGCTCTAACCTGCACAGCATCTGAAAACATTGGGCTCTATTACCTACCAAGCAAAGTCCAAGCCATTAAAACCTTTCTGTTCTCCATTGTAGCCCACTTTCAGGTACCCTCTGTTCTGAACAGAAAAGACAGCTGTTGGGCCCAATAAAGCATTCCTCCAGAGATGCACAGTCAAGTGAATGCCAGAACTAGCCTGCCCTACTGTCTAGCAGTAAAAAGAGAAGATTGCGATAGGCCATGAAATAGCAGCCTTTACACAGAGTTTGAACACCACAGCACTTAAATTTTGCTGATGTTTTACTCTGTTTCTGAAGAAAAACTGATTTTCTTGTAGCTAAAGCCTTTAATAAGAAATGTAATTCTGAGGCTGCAGATTGTTGGTGTAGACACTGAGAATGAGGCATTAGAAACATAGAACCACAGAAAGGTTTGGATTGGAAGGGACCTTAAATATTACCTAGTTCCAGCCTCCCGGACATTGTAAGGGACACCTTCCACTAGACCAGGCTGCTCAGGGCACTATCCAGCCTGCCCTTGAACACTTTGAGGGACAGGGCATTCACAGCTGCTCTGGGCAACCTGTTCCAATGTCTCACCAACCTCACAGTGAAGAATTTCTTCCTTAGAACCAATATAAACCTGCCCTCTTTTAGTTGAAAGCCCACCCCCCTTGTGCTATCGCTACATGACCTTGTAAAAAGTGCCTCTTTGGTTTTTTTGTAGGCTCCATTTAGGTACTGGAAGGCAAGTTAAAGCGTGGTGTGCAGGCAGGTGACACTGCAGTTAGCTCTCAGCTACCAGTATTTTTGCAGAGACATATCTCTAACATGTTTGTATTGATCTTTGAAGTACAAGAAAACCCTTTTGACAAGAATCAGGTTTTCCTCCTGTCTTAAATATTCCTCACAAAGGACCTATTCCCAAACATCCTTGGTATCATTTCTTGCCTTTTCTTGATCCTTCTTTCAAGTCTTATTCTAGAAGATTGATTTGTCTGTAGTGTGTGTAGGAAATCCTCACATGTCCACCCTACACAAGCCTCTAGTCCAAGCAATTTCTCACCAGCCGCTACTGTGATCTATGGGAACAATATATATTGATTAGTGGCTGGACATGAAACTGTGCAAGGCTGAAGGACGCTTCTTTTATTGAGAACCAATTCCCTGCTTGCTCCATTTTCCTGTTATGAGCTCCAGAAGCAGAGATTAATGACAGCCGTTCCACTTGTTTAAACAGCTGATGTCTCAGGCCTAGATCCCACCTGGGGCTCCTGTCTGGACAATAACAACAGGCCATTTCTGAGCTAAGAAAAAAAACACTGTAAAAACCAGCAAAGTTTTAGCTTCCAAGCTGGCAAAGAAAATAATTTCTTCAGGAGCAGAAAACAGTTGAAGGACAGAAAATGAGAACCACTATGGGCAGCCACAGAATTTTTACTATAGTCCATTACTACTGAATTTTCATAGACACAGACTGCAAAATGCAGACGTTGCTGGGATGAGATGCAGCTGTTGGATACGAAGAGGCACAATTGCCATAACTGTATGATGGATGTGTTCAAGGTGAACGAAATGTAGAAAATGACAGGGTCAATGATAATAAATGTGTAGATACAGAGGAAGAAGCTAGAAGAATGTAACAACCAAGAAGAATAGGAAAAAGCATATGGAGCTATTCTGGGCCCTGACAGTACGTGTTTTTGACACAGAGAATAAAGAGGTTATAGACAACAGACCAGCAAAGCTGGACCATGGATTAAAACTAGTGCTTTAAAGAGTGGTAGCCTAGGAGCAAACTTGGCATTTCTAGTTCCACACCAGAAGACCTGGATGAAGATATATATGGCCCAAAAAAAGATGTAGGTTGCTTTGCTTCTTCAGCTCTAAGAGAAAGAGTCTGGCAACGTTAATGAAAGATAAGAGGGATTGTGTTGCTGCTTCATGTGCTACAGTTATCCTTTGTTTAGAGGACTTCAGATTGCAAGATTCTTGTTCTGGTATGTTTTACTAGTACAAAATAAATTTATTGGAAAAAGTGGTCAAGAATAATAGCTAGATAAAAGGACTAATTGAAATACTCCTACAGGTGAATACTAAGAGTTCATTGCTTTCTATTTCTTCAAAAGCTCTATAGTCAGGTAATTTTTTTTTTTTACTATGACATATATACATATTTTTAAGTGCGTAATTTCACAATTAACTCTCAGGTACAATCAGAGAAATAAGAAATAGGCATCATGCAGCCACCAAGCCTTCCAATTATATTTTCTTGCCTCATTCCACGTGAAAAATACCAGCTGAGCCTTGAGTTACATTGCATACCATTGTTACATCCTGTAGCTGCCCTTAACTTGGAGAGATGGAGAGTGTTATTTGGCTGCCATTTATTTGACTAAGAAACAAAAAGGGAAAGGAAATACTCAAGCCTCCACCCCTGCCATCACCGCTTTGTCTATCTCCGTCTGTCATCCACACAGGCTCTTAGTGATTAAATTTATAAGCATTTGCAGATACATTGAGTGAGTACTGCTGAATCAGGAGAATCACAGTCTGGTCTCAGCAATGAGTTAATATTTTAAGCCTCATGTTAGTTAAAGGATTTTTACAGCTCTTTGATAAAAACCCAGCTGTTATTTTCAGAGAACTTGAGCCAGAGGAGAGCTCTTAGGTCCCAGTTTCTGCACTCTGAGACTTTGGGGAGGAAGGATGAAGAAAATATTATTTATCTGCGATGACTTGGTTTGTCTCCTTTTCCCTGTTTTGGGCAAAGAAAAGCTACTAAACCTCACCAATGCGGTGAGGAGGCTGGGCTGGCCTGGCATAGCCACTCTGAGGTGTTCAAAAGGACAAACAAAAAGGTCTGGAGGGGGCTTATTCTGCAAGGCGCTTTGGCCTCAGTGAGCTGCAGAGCAGCCTGGCTGAGCTGCTGCTGCTGTGATGGAACCAGATGCTCTTGTCTGCTGACCTGACTGTGCTACTCTGCAGTGATGGTCCAAAATGACAGAGTGCTATTCTTGCTATCGACAGCTTGATAAAGGCTTCCATTGCCTGGGCTCCTTGGGTGGTAAATAAAGATGGGATCTTCTTCCTGGAAATTTTGTAGTTTTTATTGGTATGTCAAAGAAAACCCTGGCTTTTCAGCTTACTTCATACTGTTGCTTTGGGCTTTTGTGTAACTATCAGGCTTCCCTGTGCATCCTGATGAACCAAAGAGGTCACTAGGTAAAAGTCAAATAATGCATCCTCAAAAGCTGAAGTTTTGAGATGTCAGATAAAGGGTTTTAGGGAGAGAAAATGGTGGCAAGTTGCATAAACCCCACATGTATTCTGCTGAGAAACATCTTGAAAACAATTTCAGGTAAAGGAATCCTGACTCTCAAGTTGGGACAATATGAAATAAAGCTCCGTTGATCCCTCCTGAACTGTCTCACTAAATCTAGTTTGACTCTTCAAATAGCACTCTGCAAATAGTGCCTGATGAAATGAAGACTCAACTTCCAATGTAAGTCTTTAGCCACTCCTTTCCTTTTGCAAACAACACATAAATGTCAGAGTGGTTTTACTGACCTCAATAAATGCTTGCGGGCAAGCAGGGATGATCCCAGATACTGCCAATAGGAGGCCATTAAGATTGATGTTGTTTCCACAGACTATCAGCTGAGAGAACCTTTGCAGTTTTACAGTCTGGTGGTAAGCTTGAGTCAGGTGTTGTTCAGGCAAGAAACCAGGGCTGGCTGAAGCATGGGGGGAAAAACCAGGAGATTGTCTTCCTCTATTCCATGTCTGGTAAGGGCTGAGCAGCAGCTGACAGGCAGCTCCCATACAGTCAGGTGGGATGGTGATTGGAAAAAAAGTAAAGTGAGAAGGAGAAGCTGCAGAGATATTGTTCTGCTTCCTACTCACTAGCAGCCAGTAGAGTTTGCTCAAAGTGTGGGTGAGAACACATTCTGCCTCAGGATGGATTTTAGGAGGAGGAGTGATTCTTTGCATGCCGGAATGCTCTGACTGCTTTCTTTAGAGTCCTGAGGGGCAAATTTATCTCTAACATGAGTCAATGGATTTTCACAAGAACTAAATAAACTCCACTCTCTTTTGTAAGAGGAATAAGAATGTTTTCAACAGCTAGGAAAAAAAATTATATGATAGGTCTGAAATCAAGCTCACACGTGGTATATTGTTTTCGAGTGGCAGATACAAACATCTTTCCCCTGCTCTCTCCAACAGCTTCCCCCCGAGGATGCTTGAGGTGTGCAGCTCCCAGATATTACAGGAACGCTCCCCTGGCAGGCGATGGGGTGGCAGAACAGCATGTGCACACTGACCAGGCAAGGGCTGTGCTACGGGACATTTGGCTGCTGTGCAACTGCAAATTCTCAGAGGTGTTTAAGAGACAATCAAGCTGTGGAGCGAGATATCCAGTGCATTTTGTCCGTGTTCCTTCCGATGCTAGAGACAGAACCTTGTAGCGTTTATTACTTGCTCAGTTTCCTGGTGCTCACTGTCAAAGCCTCTGCAGGAGAACTTTCCTTTGTTAGTATATTTCTAGCATTGCCCTCGCCTTTTGGATTTTCTACTGTACTTTACACAGATTAACAGAGGGAAGATTGAGCAGAAGGTGAGAAAACAGGATGCTGGCTCACATTTATTTGTGAAAAGAAGTCTGGCCTTAGCTGGAGAACAATGACTCCTGCAGAGGGATAGCATATGAATATTGATGCTTCAGAAGCCTCAGATTATTTTTAGTTTTCCATCCCAAGGACAGGAATCCCATAGTGCAGGTAGAGTCTCTCTCTGAAGTTGCTAGACCACACAAAATAGGCACACACATTCATAATGAAAGAATTTTGGCCAGTGCTAAATAAAGTTGGATTCTGCTCTCAGTTACAGCAGCAAAAACTGAATAGGAATTCTGATACCAGTGATGTAATTTTGGGTTTGTTCCTGAACACTGAGCAAATCTCCAGCCCTCAGTCCTCCCTCCTTTATGTTCACAGGAACCTTCTACTGAGAGTATGCATTAGTTTGTACGTCTCTTTCCATCTTTCTTTCAGCATGTAAAATCCCAGACTCAAAGTAGAATTTAGAAGTAGTAGTCAAGAAACAGATGGATCCAAAGAAGATGTAGAACTCAAAGGATGATTTTGTCTGTACAGATCTCAGCATACAAATGTTAGTGAACTTGGTGAATATCTTCTCCAAGTTTATTTCAAAGGCTTCCAGTACTCTGAGGAAAGCTGGCTTTGGTCATCCCTTCCTTCTTACATTGTATTCCCTTGCCATCGTTTGAAATACTTCACTGTTTCACAGGAGATTTTCTCAGTCTGAGACACTGTCTTTGCATCTTTGAACAGAGCATGGACAAAGTAGAAGCAATTGCCACTTCTTCTTTTGGTACCAGAGTGAAACTTACTTCCCAAGCAATTGCACTTTCTACCCAGACTGTGGGCTTGACAGTCCTGAGGAGTGCAGTTTCCTGTAGAGCAGAGTTCTGTGTTGAAAAGCAGTGACTCTTCAAAAATCTGGAAAGAAAGGTTTCCCAGAGAGACTTTGTCTTGCTGCATCTCATCTTTCAGGGAACTCCAGCTATTCAGTGTTTTATCCTTTCTCAATTTTTTTTTGTCATTTCAATGAACAGCTACTTTGAAGGAAGCATTTACTTCTTTATGCTTCAATCTACTTTAGGTCAATTCTCTGATAACACACCAGTGATATCATGTTTAGTGTACGCTCATTTCAGGTTGTTTTCAAAGACTTCCAATATTTTGTGTTTCTTCCATTTCAACCTTATCTTCTTTCCTATTCTTTTCCTTCATACTTTATTTCCACTGGTTCTCAATCATACCAAATGCCATATTTAAATCTCTTTTGCATTGTCCCTTTCTCTAATAGTGCCCTGACAACTGCTGTTGTCAAATCCCATATTCATTTTGGGTTTATTTTTAAACTCTCTGGAGATTTTGAATGTCAACATTTCTGGCCCTAATTAAATGGCTTTAATAAAGCCATCCGCATATGAAAATGTGCTAAATTATTTATCTCAGGGGCATTATGCTGCTGCAGCACTTCCTCTCTTTCTCCAGAGTCCTAAACCAACAATCCCACGAGAGCTACAGATAGCCAAAATATAAATCCACATTCTGGGGAATGTGAACGGATGGAATTTTGTGAGCACATTACTTGTAGCGAATGTTGTTGAGATTTTGGGATATGTCTGTATTTTAATTAATATCCTTGTCCCACATTGTCTTCTGGGAGAAGGGCAAAAAAGCTCAATTTTAATGAGCTCCCATAGGTTCTTTTCCAGGTCCAGAGACAAAATTCAATGGATTAAGTCAAGAGAAACATAGGAAAATGTCGGGTTAATGGATCTGATTTTGTGTAACAGGGAGCACAGCTGATGTACACGAAGAAACTGTAATAGAGACTTAAAGATAGAACACTGCTTTATATGGGATTGAAAGCCACTCTGGCAGTAGTAGGGAAACAGGAAAGAGGTATCAAGCTGAGTTTAGGAGATGCATGTGAACGGGAAGGTAAGAGAGTTTCCAGTGATGAGGTTAAGAAGATGTGAAGTACTGGAAGGAGAATGGTGATGTGTTTGAACAAGCTTTCGCTAAGCTCTGAAAATGAGGAAAACAGGAGTGAAGTTGAGGGGAAGAAGGAGAATTAAGGTTGATGAAAAGCACCATCTGTCTTTTTGTATGTTGGTTTATTTGAAATACATATTTTCACTTAGATATTGGTTTATGTTTTCCTCCGATTTTCTAAGGTAAAATATTTTTCAACAGAAATTGGAACAGAATTATATTCTTTAAAAAATGTACTCCTTTTTAGCTGAAAAAAGAGAAAGTTTCTGTAAATATTGTCACTGAAAACACTAAGGATATATTTTCCCAACAGAAAAAAAATTGTTTGACATCCAGAAATAATTAAAGCTTCCCAAGGAGTGAAGCAGAGTGCCTTACCTATATAAGGGAAGAAAGAAATTGGAGCACTAGGAGTAGGACTTCGGACTGGATGTTGGGCATAGGTATATGGTGCAACCAAGCATTCAGAAGTCCGTGCTCCTTTGCAGCAAGAGGACTGAGGTAACTTTGTTACATTGCTAATAACTGGAGATTTATTCAGTAGTTCATTTGGGAGAAGCTTTTGGTTCTGAACCAAATGCCTGTCTGTGCATGCTTCAATTACAAAGGGGTTAATCTGCCTGACCAGCAGGATTGATACACCTAAGGGCAGACCACAGCACCTGTGGTTTGCAATGTCAAGTTCAATACTGGCATGCATAAAGTATTGTTACCAGGCAGCTGCTTGCTGATCTGGCTAATTGTCTGACTAACAAATTGTTTGCTAACAGCAAAGCTCAGAACTCAGAAGTAAGAGATAGAAGGATCCTGATGGCAAAATAATAATTTATCCAAATCAGTCAGTTGGGTCTACATGAAGAATCAAGATCATAACTCATATTTTAATTTGCTGTGTCTCTTTCAAAAATGGCTCTATCTTGATATATAAGTTTCTGTATAAAATATGTAATACATTTTGAAGTCAGCTTTGCTTTACTTTTCATTGCTGTTTATTAGATCTGAACAATATATTTTTGATTCTAGTTCAGGGAAAATCTCGGGTGTGTTAGTCTAAACGAAGAAATTTAGCCTAAACATCGAAGTAAAACTTATCAAAATTGTGGCTGGAAAACAAGGTGTTAACACTGTCCACCTGCTGACAAGCTCTTGCCATAGGTGAAAAATAGATTTTCCCTCAGTCCTCTGAGTTCTGGTTAACCTTACTTTGTCTGGAGTGTCTCTATTCACTTTAAAAATGGAGAGGCAATATCTGCAAAATCCAAGGTGTTCAGAGCCTGGGGAGTGAAGCTAAGGTCTGTTGTTCCAGAGAACAGCCAAGGAACATGGAGGTCTCTATCAGCATCTTCTTCCCTTACCCTTTACCTGCCTTCCTAATGTTTAATCAGAGTTTCGGGATTTTACAAAAATTTAATGATCAAGCACGATGTTTCTGAAGCAAACTGACTGGAAGATTCATAATGCCGCCTATCCAGGCCCAAAACATATAATTTAGATTCTTATGAAGCTTTTTTCCACAAATTATATAAAGCATCTGATGGGTCAAAATCTTCAGAACTTCAGTATTCTTGCTCGTTCCTTGCTTTTCTTCTGAATAGAATGATTTTTTGATTTCTCCTTTCTGACCTCCATTCCTCTATCTGCTTTTATAATTTCTACAGGAGTTGTGATTTGTTTTGTGAACTGCCCTTATCTGGGCTACTTCTGTCTTGAGAGCATTTTGTTTTGGCTTTCTGTGTTGCCTAAACCATTCCTTATTCTTTGATGATATTAACAAATCTAGCTGCCTCACTGGATTGACTTTTGTCCTCATTTATTTCAGAGAGCCTTTTGGACTGAAATCTCCAAGCCCATCACAACTGCCTTTGTAAATCAAGCTGACAGTCAATTACAAGATGGACGATGTATTTGAACAAGGCCAGCTTTGAAAGCTCAGCTATTTCTAATACACTTACAGACCTGCAAATGCTCTTCATTTGCAGGACACAGGGATGCCCACTGCATGTGAACAGCTGGTGCTGGGGTGTGGTGTAAAAAATGAGCAGAACTTTAAGAGAACTCGGAACAGTTTAGTCAAAACAATAAGGAAAGTGTTATCCGCCTCCCAAGGAGCAAACTTGGCGTGGATACTATTTTTTATGAAGCTTTATTGTATCTGATGCATTAACACTTGCACTGCTGACAGAGAGCAGACAGGCTGGGATGTATCAAAGTGTTTCAGAAAGAGCAGGGCACATTGGAGTACGTAAGAAGCTTGTGATCTGTGAAGAGATGCACAATAATGCACCTTGCACCACTTTTAGTTCTAGTAGAAAAATATTGCAGCAAGACAGTTTGTGATATGGGCGTATGTGTCTGTGAGTAAACTCCAGTTAGCACTTGGCATAGTTTAATTCCTCTCCATTTGGCAATTCATCTGGTGTTCTCCCTTCTGTTGCATTTCTCAGAATAAAGTTGAAGGAGCTGACTTCAAGTGTACAAAAAACAGGGAGCTAAGGCTGCACAATGACCATGTTCCGAATGCATAAGAAATTAAAGTAGTTCTGTATGATTTACTATTCTGTTATGGTCACCAAAAATCTGTAGAAGTGTGGAAACAGCACCGGTTGCATAATCCTGCAGAAAGCACACCATGGTACTCAGTATGGGCTTTCCTCATGAGAGCTGCTCCAATGAGGTGGTGTGTATAACTGTATAACCTTGTATTGAAAAAGGTCTGACAAAAGCAAGGAAAAAAGCTCTTACTTCTGGGAGGATGCAGTCAGTCTAGCCCAGGCGTGGCGGGACATATGAAATGAGTACTCTGTGTGAGTCTCTCTGTCAGTCTTCCAGTTTATGGTGCCAGTAAATCTGCTGTCTTGATTTGAAAAATAATGAGAATAATATATGATAATCTAAAGAGAGAATGGTTTCGTGAGCTGATGGGGGAAAGAGAAGATTTATTTTTTAAAAATGTGACTGTTGAAGCTGTTGAGGAATATCCTCTTGCCTTGGGAATCAACATGTATTCTATGACTCAAAGACCTGGACTAGAAGTAAAGACAGAAGTCACAACTTACATGCTATGCTTATGTTCCAAGCAATCCTCTCTCCCTTGCCTGCAGGAACTTTAACAGCGCAAGGCAAAGCACACGAAATGATGTTGTGAAGAGTGTACCAGTGTTAGTGAGGAACAGGCCTGTCCCCATCTGCTGCTATGGCCCCTGCTGCTCTCCAGGAACATCCTGTCTCTGTATTGGCTTAGTCTTGGGCAGAACCAAAAGGAAAAACACCATGGTGTTGAAATGCAGTGGGTTTTGTTCGCATTTTTACCTTCTGTGAGATAAGAATTAGGAGGAATGCAAAGCAGGCTCTAAACTTTAAAGAATATAAAGAAGTTTATTAAAAGAACTAAAAGAAAAAAGAATATTAAGCGTTAGAATAACCCTTCAGAACACTTCCCCTCCCCCCATCCTCCCCCCTCCTCCCACTTACAACATAAAGACACAAAATTGGGATTATTTCAGTCAGTTTGCCGCTTCTATAATAGTCTTTCATCAGTTCACTTAGGAAGAGGAGTCTCTTTTGCCCATGTTATGAGGCTTCTCCACAAGATTCTCGTGGCTTCAATGTTACAGCACAACAGCCGCCCGGGGTGGTTTTCTG
>VZTD01003430.1:2029325-2291630 GCA_013397725.1 Rhagologus leucostigma | reverse complement strand
CTTTCCCTTTCCTCTAACCTGGGAGAGGATTGATGTCTGTCGACTTAATTTCTTCTGGGGAACTTACAGTGCTGAAAGGGTTAATCTTACCCAGGCTTAGGCATTGCAGCTGGAACTTATCTTTCACTGGTAGTCACATGATTTCTGCCAAATGGCGGCCGGACCAGAGAGTGGGCCATCCATGCCGCAGGACTGGTTTGCACGGAGCACGGCCACAATCTTGCCGAGCCGCGCTGGGAGGGGCCGGCCCTCAGAGAGCCATGGGCCGTGGCCTGGCCCCCACCAGGCCGAGTGGCCAGACCCAGCCTGGCCTGCTGGGCTGAGCGGGCACCCCAGTTACCTGTCCAAGGGCTGGAAGCAAGAGGAAGTTCCCGCATCTCCACGCGGTTTAAATATGTAAATTTCAAGAAGCGCTATTGGTCTAAACGACTGTCCATCAACTCAGGTTCAAACCACCACATGAAACTTGATAAATTGCAGTAGATACAGATAGTGAAATGGCCAAGTGCTGCTCTTCAGGTGGTCTTCCACTGACCTGTCTACCCTCTCCAGGCTCAGTGCATCTCTTGCTGGTCCTGGCATCAAACTGGTCAAAGGGGGATTCATTGAGATTTCTGTCTCAATCAACTCTTTAAAAGCCCTCTTCACCATCTTGGCAAGCCTATGACTCAAGATGTTCTTCCCTTTCTGTGACCAGTGGACCCCATCTGCCCCCTCAGTAGACCAGGTTTTCCAGAGCAATTCCCATGGTATCAGTAGGCAAACATCTCAGTAGGCTGTTGCATCAGTCCTGTAACCCTTTGTTGAATCTCCTGACCTGACTGACCCTCTCAAACCCCTTTCCTTTGTTTGGAAGGATTGATGAAAAAGCTACCTCGGCTCCAGAGTCCTTTACCACTCTTCTCAGAGCTCTGTAATCCTTGATATACCTCAGACTTCTCGTGGCTGTATCACTGCCACCCACAAGAAGCAAGAGCAGTGAGTAATAGTCTGGAATTTACAAGGCTCAATAGTTTCTCAGTGACAGCCCTGACAGGAGCATCTGCATCACACCTCTCTAGAGAGTGTGGCAGGTCAGCAACTGGGTGCCTACACAGCTCTCAGAGGAGAGTTGCCTACTTCCACTCGTTGCCTTTTCTTAGTTGTGCTGGTTGTTACATGGGGAGGAGATTGCGCTGCCTTACTCAGCTCCAGAGTCTCTTCTGATGTGATGGGTCTTTCCTTGTCAGCCTGCAGAGCCATCAAACAATTCTGCAAGGGCACCTTGGGCTTCATGGGAAGTATTTTCCTCCTGCAGATCCTTGCTGCTGCAAGCTTCCATTCTTCAGCATTATTGGCTCCCATCTGTTCTGTGCATGCTGGTGAAGGAGTTTCTGGTGGTGGGCTGTGAGTCCACTGCAGACTGCACTTGGAACCAGCTATCCAGTTCCTTCTCAGCCACCCTGATGCTATGCAGCTTTCTCACTGCCTCCTGCAGCTCAGCCACTTGCCACACAAAGTGGGGGACAGAGTGCTTCTCCTGCCTCCACGTTCTTGGCAGCTGGCAGATTTGTCTGTTGACCAGATTGTCACTGAAACTACGGGAAAAACAAAAAACTCTTCAACAGCATTTTTAGTGTTATAGAATTAAGACATTACTTTATTCTTGCCAGGATGTTGTTCCGGCTAGGATGTGCAATAGAAATCATTTTATCCACACATTGCCTAGGTTGTGCAGAGAAAGACATTCCATCACACATGCTCTTTACTAGATTTTTCATATACTTATACGGTCAAACCCCTGAGAAATTCAGTGGTTCAGTGTTCATTGGTCCCAAGTTACACAGTTCTTAGTACTTGGTTTCCTGATGGTTATTGACTCCTTTTGCTTTGATGTTAATTAGGTTCTAATTCTTTATTCTCTTATCTGTCTTTTTCCAGACCAGGTGTCTCTGACCACGGAGGGGGGAGGAAGGGTGGCGGCGGGGCGGGGAGGGGTGTGATGTTTGGAGTTGATGTTCTTTAAT
Organism: Rhagologus leucostigma; assembly: GCA_013397725.1. Lineage (NCBI taxonomy): Eukaryota > Metazoa > Chordata > Aves > Passeriformes > Rhagologus > Rhagologus leucostigma. The sequence goes on along the minus strand of VZTD01003430.1, from coordinate 2,289,624 downwards.
GGTCGTTATCTTTTTTGTATCTTCTGTGCTACTCCCAGTCTGTTGAGATGTTAAGCTCATCAGGCCTCGAGTGGTGAAACAGTCCTTTGAAAAGAAACTTCAATTCCTTTGCCCCTGGGAAAAGGTGAACAAAACCCCCGTCTAAAGTTATATAAAAAGTGTTTAAACTTTGTATCATTTCCAACAAGATGAGGCTGAAGTGAGAATGACCAGTTTGTTGTTACTAGTGCCACAAGAGGCATGATAACAAACTGTCCCTGCCAGCTACTCAGCATCACCCACCTATCGTGTGTAGTTCTTTGTCTTTCACTCAGCTGTAACTTGAATTTGGGCCATATGTTCTGCCATGTGGATGAAAGGAAAACGCACTCTTCCTGGGCCAGCAGTGGTTATTCCACACTTGCCTCAGGTAGAAGTTGTACATTGCACATTTTATTCTGGCGAGGTTATTGCAGGCAGTGCAGTCTGGTTATCAGAGTCAATTCTCAGGATAGGCGTCTACTCCATGCTATGACTGTGTCAGCAGCTCACCTAAAAACTCACAATGAGTTGTGGCAGGGCTGGGCATGGCATCCATAAATCTTCACAGAAGAGGAGACAAGGTCTCCTGCTACTGCTATTCCAGCAAATTCTGCAATGAGCCATAGTGGCCCTAGATCTGTCTCTAGTGTTGAAATATTCCTAGTGAAGAAATGCCCATCACTCCAGAGGCCATGCAATATGCCTTAAGCAACTTTGAGGACCTATTGACTCTTCTTTTGACACTGTTTTAGAAAAGAAACATCAGACCTGTGCTGTAGGTGATAGTGGGAGCTTCAGACAAAGTTTATTAGAGAAGGCCTGTTGCTGAGCCATGAGGTGCAGAGAGGACCCCTGCATTACAAACTCCTCAGAGAGGTGCTTGGGGATGGGGGAACTAGTCTTAGCCCCAGACTTTCCGTGGATTAAGTAACCTTGTCCTGCCGGATTAAAGATGGCAAATCAGATATATTTATATAAAATGAATTATTTATTATGACAAATGATTAGACAAAAATATTATTCCAAATTAATTACTACACAGTGTAAAAGCTAAAAGTACTAGTGGTGTATAGTATAGTATAAAGCACTATAGCAAAGCAACTATATTAAAGCTAGCAAAAAGGAACAATTATTAAGCAGAGATTGATGTACACTACACCAATGCTCATGTGCAGATCTCTTTCACTCAACTTCTAGGAGTATCCTTGAAGGGGTGTCCCCACTTCAAGGCAGAAAACTTCATACACACTCCAAGAGGGAACATGTTAGAAGAACCTACCGTATGAAAGTGGGCTAGACTTTTGTGGTGTGAAGTAATATGACTGCCACTCATATGTCTCCAGCCTCAGTCTGGCAGTTTATCTGCCAAATCTTTGTTTCACTATCAGGATGTTAATTAGGAGTTAATGCATCAGATTGGTTAGTATAATTAAACACCAAACCCAGCAAGACAACCCCTCCTCAGTCCACCACTGATAGCCTTGTGTGGTGGTTTGAACCTGAACTTGTTGGACAGTCATTTAGATCAATAGCGCTTCTCAAAATTTACATATTTAAACCCTGGGGAGACGCGGGAACTCTCTCTTCCTTCCGGTCCTGGGACAGGTGACAGGGCCTGCCTGCTCGGTCCGGGGGGCCGGGTTGGGCCTGGCCGGGCCTGGCTGGGCCTGACCGCAGAGGCCAGGTGGGGCCAGGGCCACAGCCCTGCTCCGTCTCGGTTTGGTGGGGGCTGGGCCACGGCCCATGACTCCGTGCAGACCAGCATGAACTTTTCCCCGGTGCAGCAAACGAACTGAAACTTTACACCAGAAACAACTCCAGCCACTGCCCAGCAGAGATCATGTGACCAACCAGCTGCAATGCCCAGACCCGGATAACTCCTTCAGTACTTACTGTAAGTCGCTCAGAAGAAATGAATCCTGCAACATCAATCCTCTCCCAGGTCAGAGGAAAGGGAAAGGCAAAGGCACGTGAATAAACACCATGATAGTGACACCAAAGTCAGTGAAGAAGAGAGAACTGAAACCCAGAGAGAGAGGGGGGATAGAGGAGATGCTTTTAAAACCTGAAAGCTGAAAATCTTTTGTAAAGCTATGGTGATGGACTATGATACATCAGAGAACCCTTTTGTAATTTCGTGAAAGCATGGGGGCTGGAGTGATCAAATTGCCATGAGTAAAGATGCGTGTGCTGAAATAAGCAAATGTTGAAGTAGCTGTGATCCAATGAGTAGCCTGAACAGAGAGAGGTAGTGATGAAGTGAAGACCCCTGCTCCCAGGGTAGAAGACCTCTGTTCCTAGAGATGAAGATGGTCCCAGAGGCGGATGAAGAGAACCTTTGCTCTTGAATAGCTCATCCTTAAAATAATACCGCATTAGCTAAGATTGAACCCTTGAAAACGGTTGTGGGGAAAGCTGCAAGTTGAGGGAAGGGACTTTTCACATGCCAGCAGAAAACCACCCCGGGCGGCTGTTGTGCTGTGACTGTGGAAAAGCCCCATAGCATGGGCAAAAGAGACTCCTCTCCCTAAGTGAACTGATGAAAGACTATTACAGAGGTGGTAAACTGACTGAAATAATCCTAAGTTTGTGTCTTTATGTTGTAAGTGGGAGGAGGGGGGAGGATGGGGGGAGGAGAAGTGTTCTGAAGGTTTATTCTGACCCTTAATATTTTTCTTTTAGTTCTGTTAATAAACTTCTTTATATTCTTTAAGTTTAGAGCCTTCTTTGTATTCCTCCTAATTCTTATCTCATAGAAGGTAAAAAATGCGAACAAACCCACTACACCTTGTAAATAGGGTATTGTCTGAGTTGTTTGACCACATTCCAGGGCAGAGCGTCCTGCTACAACCAGCAAACAAAGTCTACTCTATATGCTGCAAACTGCTTATGTACTTGTCTTAAGACTCACACAACAAACAGCAACTATGCAAGTGGATCAGAAGATCCAGTTTTTGAAGAGGGTGTGCACAGAAGGATCTCTGGAAATACTACTTTTGCTGTTTGACATCCCAGAAAGAAAGAATGCCAGTAAGCTAGAATGAGGTCAGATAATACAGGGATGAAGAAAATGACTTATTATGAAAAAAGGAAGAAACATATACAGACTCATTCTGGAATCTTTCTGCAGTGGTAGCTTATTGTAGTTAAAAATAAGGAACATGAGGAATATGCATTCCTCTATATAGAATTCTGGGTATTTGACCTGTTGCCTTATATGTTTTTCTTTTTTTGTTTTTTTTTTTTCTTGTTCCCATATATGTTTGAGATAAAACTCATGAATTTCACTTTTTCCTTATCTGAGTATTTTATGGCTCCAGCACTGTTCTCCACCTTCACCTTATGTTTAAGCTTTTTTTTCCTTTCTTTGGTCATTTGCATAAAATCACAGATATGGTGTTCTGAGGCAATTAATGCTCATCAGTCCTTTGACACTTGCTCTGACATTCTTTTTCTGGTGCTTTTATATACCCACATTTCCATTCACATCTCATTTATACCAACATGAATATTTCTAATGTTAATATTTCTGTAACAGGTTTCTTGGATGAATGGCAAAATCAGTCACTTTAAAAGTACACAGTACCAAAGAGTGAAATTTATTCTTTTGCAGAGAGCCACCGCAAGCCTTAGGTACCACTCAAAGTCCCATTGTCATGGCAGAAGAACTTGCTGAGACTTAAGCAGAGAGAAAAAAGTGAGATTCATTCAATAGCCCTACTTTGGCTGTCAGATCTCAGCCTGGAGAAGCGAGAGCTCCACAGTAACTCCTAAGTATGACTAAGAAGTGAGAAAGAAAAGAGCTTCCACATTTAGTTGACAGCACTCCTGGTGCTGCGGCATGGCTGTGACAAGACTGCTGCAAAGTGCATTGTCAGGCGGGATATGAGGATGGTCCATCCGTGCTTGCTGCCAGCTTCTGAGCTATTTGAATCCTCCTTTTGAACTACCTCTGCATTATTCCCTTTACTTCAACTGCATCGCCAGTTTTAATGAATATCACCTAATATCATGCTGGGGAGGAGAAGTCTGTGAAAACAGTATGTTTGAAAATTTGATCTAAAGTTTCAGTCAGTTCATAACATGGGCTGTCTGGCATCCATGCTATGGGATAATTTTATGTGCTTGTGATTTATAGACCTCTTAGGTGTCTAAATATTGTGTTAGTTAAACTTCCTTAAACAAAGAGATATTTACAGGTACCTAGAGCTTAAAATGGGTCAGTGTACAACGGCACCTTATACTGGCATTTAATTTTTCAGGAGTCTAAGTTATCTTTGCATGTGTGTGCTCTGAGGTATGGTGTAATACAGTCATGATGAAAAGCTGTTGTATGAATGAATAAAATCTTTCACCCTGTGCTCAGAGATAATTTCATCTATTAGAGACACAGTCTGCTTATGAAGTTCCTAATCATTCCTTCTGAATTTCTAAACTGTTGTATTGCATTTCTTACTCATGGATGTGACAGACAAGTTAGGTGCTACCTGGTGTATAGAGACCAAAGACCCTGGTGAGCAGGAGACTTTAGAGATGGGGATCTGTGCTGTCATCTTGGGTCCTGAACCGGCACACAGCCTGGCAGGTCTCCAACCCTAGTGCAGATAGGGAGCTAAGGAGACAAAAAAGGGTGCTTTTGCTGTGGTACATACCTGGCATACCACATAAAATACCACATAAATTATCATCTCCTTTGAAAGGATAAATGCTGACAGCCTATACTTAAGAAAATGATTTACTTATCTCAGTAGATAACAGCAAATGCCTCGGAGAGAGCTGTACAGCTCCACGTCTAAAGATACTACAGCTGTAACAGAAGGATGAAAATGCATGAGGTATGTTAATTGAGCAATAAATGAAATGTATGATTAAATGAAGAGGCAACCTTTCTAAGGTAGTCCCTCTTAATGTGTGTTACTTTGCATTATGCCTTTGGGTTTTTCTACACTAGAAAAATAAGCTAAAGTAAGGTCATGCTGGGTTCAGTTAACTCTGACCTAAAGATGACTGCTCTGCTAGTATAGTTGTGCTGCGATGTTTTATGCCTCAAATGAGCAGGTCAAGGGGTAGCCTTGACTCCATGCAGACTTAGGGTGATCACAGAAACAGCGTGTTCTACCACCTGTGCTTCTGCCTCACCCACTGCCTGCGTGTGCCACCACAATCTGTCACATTGTGACAGGCATCAGGCGCTTGCATGAAGTACATGACTGTGAGCAAGAACAAGAGCAGGTGGTTAATTCACACTCCTGGGATTCCTCCCGGAAGAATTGGGGCATGGCTAGGGAATATGTAGGGAAATTCCCAGTCTGTTTCACCCTGCTGATGGTCAGAAAGTTTGTGAAAATTGTCAGCTGTAAAGCTATTCACACATCCAGAACCTACGGTACTGAAGAACAGGGGATTGGCTGAGAACATTGTTCACCTTCTTGATGATGGTCTGATATTAGACGTAGAATGAATGTGTAGTTTCTTTGGCAGACTTGTCTCATGGCTTTCTCAGTCCACCTTTGATTGCTTTCTGTCTCTGTAAAGGAATTTTTGCCATTTGCTGTTCAGACTTAATTAGGGTAATGCAATGCCCTTAAATGGACCACTCACAGCATGTCCTGTTCTCCCTAGTTTTGAAGGAATTTTTCTTCCTTCTGCTAGTGAGGTCTTCTGTAACTCTGGATCATTTGTGCTTCCCTATGCCTGAATGGATAACTGCTGAGATCCCTTGAATACTGCTGGTGTAAGTTCAGGCTGCTGTGCTCTTCTCTCATCAGCTACCTATAGGGTACTGTTGTACCTGTTCCTACAGAGCCCACCATTCGCCATTTGCCTTATTGCACGGGTAACTCAGTGAATTCCAGCTGTTTCCATACCCACATTTGGACACTGTAGCTCATCTTATGTTTGGCATCTCTTGTTCTCGCTAAGCGTATGTGCTGACATGCTCCACAGGCACTCCATGATAAGACTGAGGAGGATTAACGTAACTCAATCTGCAAATCCACTTGTGATGCCGAGGAAGAGCCAAGCCAGATAAGCACAGCAGTCTCCATGGCTCTGTGATATGAGGCACCCTTTAGAGTAGGTTTAAAAAGACATTGGTAGTGAGGTGGCAGGGCCACTGCTTCATGCAGATAAATACTTATATCTTACAACTATATGAAGGCTTGTACATGATCTCTCTGCTTCATGAATCACAATTGCATTCACTCTGCCATGCTTCTGCTGTGTTCCAGATCCCGGTATCAGCCTTGCCAGGTGTGGACCCACTCGGTAGCAGCTGGGCAGCCTGGGGAGATCAGAGCACCAGGAATGTGGTGAATGCTGGTGTGGCCATGCAGTGTTCACCAACTTCTTCTGACTGCTGTGTCTCAGATTTAAGCTTCACCAAGGTCAATCGGGGAGCTCAGATGGATGAAAAGGGAGATCAGACTGAAGGCAGTAAAAACTATTTGGGAGCTGTCCTTCAAGTATATGTGAGGACTTTAATTTACAGCCAGTAAGTGGAGCTAAAGCTCCATGAGAGGTTATTTCTTTAAAAAGCATATGGTTAAAAATTGCTGATGGAACTTTTTTCTCCCCATTTCCTTGTATTTATTTAGTCCTTTTGTTGCACATAAACAGTCACACTGCTGGGAGCTCACGGTGTGAGCTCTTAACTTTTCTATTTCATTCCTTGAGTCATAGACAGAACACAGGATCTTTGCTGCATTGACTGTGCAGTTAGCTCTTTCCCATGTTATTTGTTTGCTTTGCACTAGTTCTTCTCCTTGCTAATTTCACACACAAATTTCCCATGTCAGTTAAACACAAAATAATTGCATTTGTGTGTGTGTGGGTAGTCATGTTTGCAAGGGGACTTTCATACTCTTATTAATCTAATTAAATTAATTTCCTCAGTGGCAATATTGTGTCCAAGCTTTTGGGGAAAGCTATCCTTTGGCTACATTGTTTCTCAGTATTGCAGTTCATGTACAACATTGAATGTCTATATCTAGAGTTTTGAGTTGCATCCCTTTAGTGCCTCTGCATTTTTTCCAATAATTAGAAACATTGTGCAATTGCACTTACTGGTCTCCATTTTTGCCTGGTCTGGATCACTGTATGCTTTTATTCATCCTTTCTCCTGTTCATAAATATTAGCTCCTCATTTGAAAGATTTAGGCATGGAAATACTCAGACCTATGTGTACCTTTAAGTATTGGATCTGTGCGATAGATTCCAATGGGATAACTTAGAAAACCAAAGTTAGGAATGTGATTGAGTGCTTCCTTGGATCAAGGTCATTAATACTTCACCTTGACTTATATGAGTAAGAACCCAGTTCAACAGTGGACAACCAGAGACTCAGGCAGTTCTGCGATGTTCATTTTTTCAAAATCCACTAGCAATAATACAACTACAAGTCGTTTGCTGAATGAATGCAGAATTTTTTTTCCTAAACTGGGCTATTGCTTGAAGCCATAAAATGTATTTTATTGAGCTCAGCTCAATCTCTACTGATTTTGACAAACTCTTATTTCACTACTGCCATGGTTGGCCATTTAACTTGAGTTCTTGGCCTGTGTTCTGGGAAAACAGTGATCACAGAACAGCCCAGATCTATCATGTTCTTTTGCAGCAATTAATGTCTGACATTAGCAGACCCATAGTCCACTGGATCTGGCTCTTAATTTATTAAATTTGTAAAATGAGCACCTACTATTCCGCAAAGTTTCAGTGTGATCCATTAAGCATACTTTGGTGACATAGGATGGGAAGGAGAGGTCTGTGGAGTGTTAAAGAAGAGAATTTCTGGCAGATAGTTCTTTTCTGAAAGTTGACTAATTCACCAGTTGTTGCAGACATTCTAGATTTTTTCTTTCCACTGACAATGGGGAAGATATTTCAAAATCATTACATAAACACACACACTTGCTTGTATCCCTAAAATCTCTCTGATATGAACAAACATTTTTGGCATTAGAGTAACACTGGAGCAAGCACCACAGCTGTTTGAGATGTGAGGGGATGGAAAAGAGGACAGGCATTGCAGGGTGAGGTTCTGCCAAAGGCATTTTTACATGAGAATATTTTTCTGCCCATAAAAATGCTGTATTAAATCAAGTGAGAACATGCCTATCCCTGCTGTGTACTCCATCCACAGCTGTGCCTATAGCAACATAGATAAAGGATGTGTGGGGGCATCTATTCCTTTGCCATCCACTGGACAGGGCCCCACAGTGACAACTGGACAAGCTCAGTGGAGATGGCAGCAGTTTCAGGAATACCTTGCCAGAGTCAACAGAAGAACTAAAATAGTTTTAGAAGCCCTTGTTTGATGAGGCTATCTGAAGAAATAGCCTTTCAGGATAACCAAGTCAGATTATGAGGTGTTTTAGAAACACTAAAGTGATAGTATTAAAAAAATTAGGGTCTGAAATTTTTGTAGGCTAATTAGAAAGCATGATTTTATTTTGAGAATTAAAATTCTTTCTTTCTCATCCATTTCTGGAGACTGAGGTAACCAAAATGATTTAGGGCTGAGTTTTCATGAAAAGATGGAATTATGTCAGGTATGAAACTCTTTAGATGTTTGCTTTATTTTCTCAATAGAGGTTTAAAGTCATGTCTATGCTTTTAATGCTTTCCGCCTTCCTGATATGCTTCATTTTCCCCTGGAAATTTCTAATACTAGCACTGGCTATGAACAATTGCTTTAAAATATGTTTTGACTTGTTCAGTACACCACTCAAGCCCTCAAACAAAACCTTTTTCCCTCAGACCCATTTTATCTTCTTGATAATGACTGTGCATTTAAGCTTTTTCCAGTGAGAAAAGATGATTGGGGCATCATCTGATTGTCATTTCCATCACAGTTTTGTGCACTCAAAGCACTTGAAATACTCCGCCAGCTCTGGATTGGCACTTCTATTGCCTCTAACGGCTGTTTGGGCAGGCATCAAAACCACGTCTTAAACTGCTGCTCCCACACCATGAACCTTTGTCCCTTTTCAGACCATTTCACCTAAATCTGAGAAAAGGCCTGATTGCTACAAAGTGTAAGACAAGCACAACATGTACTCGTAACAAGTGAGCATCTGTAGAGAGTGGCAGGCAAAATGTCACCAGCCTCCAATGACTGGCATTCCTTCTGCCAAGATGTGCCACTCACAGCCAAAGTTACTTGCTTCCTTACAAGCACAAGGTGTGCTTTTGCAAGTGCTGAGCATACAGAGGATCATTTGCTCTCAGCCTGACCTTGGACACTAGCAGCCTAGGACTGGAGAATTACAGCACCCTTGCACTCATCCAGTGAGGAAATAGTATGCAGTAGCAGAGACAAGAAGCTGCTAGGATCTGGCAGAGCCTGGTCAGAAGAGCTGGCCATAACATGAGAGGTCTGAGGATGAGGCCTAGAGCATGAGGATTGCTGTCTCTTCCCTGCAGCAGGCTGAAAGGCAGCTCAACATCTAGGCCCACACTACTGGATGAAAAGAAGATGCTCATAATAAATTCCAATTTTGAACAAACAACCTCTCATTATTTTTAATGTGCTGTCAGTACAACACAAAACTTTTTACGTGGCCGTGCAATGTACTACCTTTTTCCTCTGTGGATAAATCCCCTGGACTCAGTTGCCCCAGTGCATGCAGAGGCATAATTGTTAACTGCTATTTCTGTGGTAAGGATTTGTAAACTCCTAGGACCCCAGGCCATTTTCTGCTCGCCGCTCTATGGACACACCACAGAGATGTGCCTATACATCACAAAGGAAAACATGGGGAATGAAGGACAGGAGGAACAGGAATTTCTGATCCTGCCCAGCAGCAGCACTTTGTACCCTTCAAGCTAAATTTTAAACATTTCAGTCAAACAGGGTTTTTACAGCATTATCCTGCGCTTGAAGAGGCACCTCTTCAAGCAGGACAAGAGAGTAATGATTTTGCAGATTGGGTCAAGGTCCTAAGGAGCAGATTGACATGCTTGAGGGATCATCATTCTTACAGATCTGGTCTTGCCTCCACAGAAATCAGTGAGAACTTGCTTTCCAGCTCACACTCTTAGGTAGCATCTTTTGAGAAAAGCTTCACACAAAACAGGGATAACATTAAGATTGTGAATTCCCCTAACCTAAAGCCAGTAAATGTTGTATTAAGAAAGGTTATGTTTTTATACTAGCTCAGAGGCCTAGGCACTCAGGTCCAAACTAGTGGATTTGCACGCTGTGTTGTGTTTGCTCACCTTTTCACTCTAGGTCACTGCACCATCTGGGCAATATAAGTAGGACAACTTGGATAATGGGGTCTTAACCTGAGCAAGAAACATAGATGTGACCAAACTTGCCCTTGAAATCTTAGCTGTCCTTTTATGCCTTGCAGTGTGCACTTTGATGATGCAGCAGTGGTACCTTTTCGTATGGAGCCTCATTCACAGCACAGCATGAGACCTGCTTGTGGACTGAGTCAGGCTTACACAGGGCGTGAAATCATTTCATGTGAGATGCCTTTGTTGTGCGTAGGAGATGTTAGCCAACGTGCAGCCAATAAGACAAGGAGTGTCAGGAAGAAAAGGAAATTCTTGTGAGTTGGCAGCTGCCTGACATATTACAGACATAGATGTTATGCTTGCTTCTCCATTTCTTTATCTATTGTGGAAAAAACATCTTTGTAGGAGATTTTTATTAGGAAGTTGGCAAGTCATTTAAAGCTTTTTTTTTTTAACACAGCATGTGTGTGTTTCTCATTTTCTGGGTGCCTAGCTTCTAGCTTATTTTGGCCTCAAGCCATTGAACATGTTGAGGATAGAGACCGAGACTAAGAACTTAATTTCACATCCTCTGGGAAGCTCATGTACAGAGCTGAAGACTGGTAGGTGCATTTGCCATAACCCCTGTAGCTGATCTAATGTGCTGTAGCTTTCTTCACAAGCTGGATTTTCCTACGAAGCACTGTGAGAGCTTGCCATTGAAAACCGAGGAACCCAGTTTTTGCACAGCATTGACCAAATGGGCTTTTGTATCAGTAGCCTTGGGTGTCTGCACCAGAACTGCCAACTCCATGGGCAGTGCACTCTGCCAGTTGGCCTAACTTGCTTGAATTCAACTTCAAGCACCTGTTTTTCATCCATGAGCTTGGCTGAATGCAGAGAAAAGAAATAGAGCTGCTCCTCTGATTATCACTGACAATGACTGATCTTTATGTGTAGTCTAAACTCTCCTTGAAGCACTTGAGCAAAAGAAGAAGCATTATGGGTACTTCCAAAAAGGTACTGCAGTGCTCTTTAAAGCTATACCCAGCTTCTCTTTATCTTTGGAGAGAAGAGGAAGAAACCTGACAGCCTATTTCAGTGTGAATGAATGGGGGAAGAACTAATTTCAACCGTGTACAGTATTTTTGCATTTAAGTGAAATTAAATGTGAATTACACATAGAAGCTTATGAATTACATGGAATATTCGCCACAGGCATGATTAAACAGCTCTGGCCAACTTTTAGCCACCTAGTCAAATACACTTTAGAAAGAGGGCAAGTACCATCAACTTCCCCGGACAGTTAATATTCCTGTGGTTAATTTCTCTTCATCCCCAGTACTGAGCAGCTCTCTGTAGAGTAGTGAATGTGCCTTCTGTAATCTTTCATACTGCCAACGATAAGATGGGTTTTATTTGCGTGGTCTTTCACTTGAGATTTTGATCACAACCAGCATCTGGGTGCTTCTCTGTGTATCATATTGTTGCTCCAGGCTGTTCAGAGGCCAATATTTCAAGGTCATAACTGCTGATCCCACTCTAGTCTTTCCCTTGTGAGCAGCTGAAGCATCTCTTTTGCTGTTAGTGAAACATAATCTGAGCTATTGGTTTTGATCATCAGGAGCAGAAGCAGCTGGTACACAGAGAGTTCCCATTTTATCTACCCAGGAAGATGAAGTCAATACCAAGTTTGCCTAAATCAGAAAGAGAAACAGAGTCAAGATGCGCAATTGCTTTTGATGTTCTGGGTTTTTTTTCCCTCTGAATTACTGTAGAACACAAAGGAAAAAAGCAATGAGGGAAAGGGGGTTTTTTTCTGTAAGGGGCAGGGCAGGGGGCAGTCCTGACTCTACTATGGTAAGAGCTCCCAGTTGAGATAAATGGCGCTGCTGTTGTGGCACCAAGCTTTATCTTGGCTTCTTCTTGGCTGTAACATGGAAGTGAGACTGGATCTGTCTCTGAAGTTTTATGTTCTGCATTTGGCCGCAACTGGTTGGCACCTAGTCCAGTGCTGCATCATGCAGGTGCTCATAGCTCTGCCTTACTTGTCCATCTCTGTCTCAAAGATGAGCATTAAAGGTAATAGTCAGTCTGTTCAACTTTCTGCAGTTCTGTCAAAAATACAGAAGCTTTAAGGTGCATCATATTGGGGAAGCAGAAGGGCACTAAATATTTAATACCAAAAAGTTAAATATTATCATAAAAGTAATTTAATATAAATGGCTTTCAGCAAATCCTTATCCATATTTCATGATTGAAATGGGTGTCTGGCTTCTAATGTTTGCATGCAATTAATTTTAATGGGTGCACCACATTACTTCCAATCCTTTGTCCCTCAGAGACCCTGGCCCTATCAAGAAAAGAAAATAGCAGGACATCAAACGTCAGTGACACTGAGGGTGGCGCAGTGCCCAGTATAAATCTGGAAATGACAAGTTAATAGGCTATTGGTAGTTCTTGAAGTGTATCCAGACTAATTATTCTATGTATCTGGGGCTGAATGGCAAATGGCAGGAACTCCATAAGGTAAAGATATCTAAAAATATGAATATGCATTACTAACACATAAAACTTCAATTTCTCATGTCTTCGTAAAATGTGAGCTGCAGTCTCTTTAAATAGGTGGTAGTCTTCTCACTGATTTTACAGGATTTAGAAGAGGTCTTCAGTGAACTTTTTATATGTATCAGGGACATCATAATCAATTTTGCTTGGATGAGGTTAAAGAAAATTTCTCTCATCCTCCAAACACCTTCATGCCCACTAAGATCTCCTGTGAGGGGCAGGCCTGCAAGATGAAGCAGAGTCTATGTTTTGTGAATGATTTAAATTGTGGAAATTGCTGGATGTTCACAAACGTCTCTCCAGGTTGCATGAAGATGTGTAAGGTGTCTGATGACCTCTGAAATAACAGCAGAGATTTTTAAAGCTAAACAAATATGTCTCAGACCATTAAACTGGACAGAAGAGAGGTCTGGCACATTTGATTCCAGAAGGAATTTGTGAAATAGTAAAAGTGAAAAAAATATGTGGTGCAAAACACATTCTAACACTAAAACTGATTTTATTGTGGGCTTCTGGGGATGAAACTCTCCAGCTTTAATTAGCATCAAACTTAACTGTCTTCTATTTCAAACCTGAATATTAATTAGTGATGCCCTTGGGGTAATCAGCCCTTGTGGATCTCTGAGAAAAATGAACTGATTAGTAGATTGACCTTGAGAGTTCCAATGGAAGATGATGAAAATACAGACTCTTCAACTGTGCTGCACGTAAGCTTAACTTAGCGTAAACTAGTGAATTGGGAAGCCCAAAGGAAGAAGGAGGAAAACTTAATGAGGAGGTTAGTTACAAAGGATGCCATTAATTTTTCCACTTAAAAGTGCAAACTCTTTGCTTTGCATTCAAGCCATGAATGGAACTTCATCTTGAAATACTTTCAGAAGAATCTGCCTTTAATTGTATGAACCCCCCAAAAAGTTCTCTGAAACACATCTCAATCATTTCAAGTTTAATTTTTGCTACTTCCCAGCAAGCAGCTGATTTTTTCAGGAAACTGAAGTTTTGGAAAAAATGGAGACAGACCCAGTACACCACCATATTTGGAGTCTGGAAAATCTGCCCCTAGCTCCGTCATCATGCTATGGATTCTTTGCTAGGGTCTTCTTCTGCCTTTGTCAATAGCTGTGCAATCCTGGACAAATCAAATATGCTTGCTTGCCTTTTCTGAGTAATAATGAAGAATAAAAATCTCCATTGTCCATGATACCTTGTGATCTGTTGATCTGAGATGCTCAGAATGCAAAGAAAAACTTCGAAAAATTTCTATCCTTTCTTAGCCTTTTGTGATATATTTTTCTGCTTCTCCTTCCTAAAGCCTCTTTCTTATATAACAGTTTATCCTTGAATAACTGTGTTATGCCATTTCCAACTTTCTTGTCCTCCAAGTACATCTTACAAAATGGAACAGCTCTTCTGTCTTTGTTGTGCCTTTCAACATCCTGAAGCCTCATCTAAGAATTCCACTGCATGGGCACATGACCCAAAGTTGCCATTCAAATATACTTTTCAGTTTTGATTTCCCAAAAGTGATCAGAAGATGTGAAAGTGTCATTATTGCAAAGCCGTAGGTTTGTATTTCAAAGCACATTTGAAGCTAGATAAGCTGTGAAAAGTACTTTAGGCAATGAAAGAATCTCAGGCTTACACAGTAAAATAGAAAAGATAAGTAGTGATGTGCTTTTGGCACAGTTGGGTGGTCTGGATTTTTGTTTTATTGTTATTGTGGGGTAAAAATCAGATAACATGATGATGTGCATTCCCTAATAGAAATTTCTAATATAGGACATATAGGGATACCAGAGGGTAGATAAGAGAGTTCTAACCATTGTAAAACTCACTGATGTCATCTTTCCCCTAAGAATTAGTCAAACAAAAGGCATCTATTTATAGTACTTTGAGAAAATGTGATGCCAGTTGAAGGTGCTAGCTTTTCTTGATATCCTTGAAGACACAGATTCTCAGTTTATAAGTTCAGGTACAGTGGAACTTGAAGCAGTCAGAGGACGTAGCCTGCCAGGGTGCCTAAAAAGCCCTTGCTGAAGGAGATGGGCTATTCATGCCATATAGGCCTTCAGAAGAAGAAATCTCCAGTGTAAGTGCCACCAAAGGAATTGTCTAGTATCAGCTTGTTGTCATGATTCAGTGAAAATATATGTTCAGACTGAGGCTTGTTGAAAGTAAGAACAGGAATATCTGCTGCCGAAAGAACCAGAAGAACACCAAGTCAAACCTCAGAGAAGACTACATGATGGTCAGATTGTGGTGTAGTACAAAGAACCTGGAATGGTTTTAGACAGATGCAGGAGGTGGCTCAGGAATCAGAAGGTAAGGAGATCAAGAGGGGCCATGGCATTGGCCATGTCCCATTATTGCCTGACTTTGCAAAGGCAGAGAGCCCCAGAAAGTGGGAGCTGGGCCATAGGTGGTGGCTGCTGTAGAGGATAAGAGTGATTCCCCATCAGTAGACGTGTGGGTCCATCAGTTTAGACGCAAAATCTTGCCTAGTCAGGACTCTTCAATGTGTATTTTGTTCTAGCTCTCCTTGGACCTATTTCCTGGGACCACAAATGTCAAGGTTTTTCTCTGAGTGCTGCATCAGAAAGAGTGATCCTAATGCAGCAAAAATTGCCTGGGTAAAGTGTAAATTAACCGAAATGGACACCTCTGTTGCCATAGCTAAGCTATTTTTGGTACCTAAGGTAGTTTTTTTAAGCCAGCTAAGGTTTTGTATGCTACACTGAATTCTGCAGACTACAAATATCCCTGCCATAAATTAGAACTAGATTTGGAATATCAGAATATATTGAATGTTCTGGGATGGTGATTTTAGTCCTTTGTACCACTGAATATCTGCCAAATTTAAACTTAATGTTAGACCATTCCATTACATAGTGTTAGCAAGTCAGAAATAATCTAAACAATCTGGGTGAGAGACTGTAATTAACATCATATAGACTGAATTTTAAATTTTCTTTCATTCTCAGTGTTATACACCTTCCTCGTCTACTTCTAAGTGTTTTTGGAGAGAAGTTGCATTTTTTGTGTGACATGAATACAGGGACTCCAAACCCACTGGAATACCTCACAGAAGTGCTGAAGGTCTATTGGCTTATAAAGAAACACAACAGTTTTGGCTCCAGATGTCCTGACTGCTAAAGCTGGCAGCACTCTGGGAGGGATGTGGTGCCTGGAGCACAGGTAGCAGCTGTGAAGAGATGAGTAGAACAGTGGGGAGTGGCTATGGACTAGAAAGCCAAGTTGTGGAGGAACACAGTTCTGCTAGTGGATTGACTAGTGTGTGTCTGAGTAAAATTTAACGAAGAAATGCTTACAGACTGCAGAGAAATGAGAAAGTATTTAATTCTAGCTAACATTGCTGTGTTTCCTTATTTCAACCAGCATTTTATAATTTATTAATTCAGAAATAGATCTGAGTTTTGCTAAGAATCTGGAGGAAGTAAGGTGGAAGCCAAAATGACTTTCTCATAAAGTGCTGGTTCCTTTAATTCCTTCATGGCGAAGGTCCAGATTACTACATATTATGGCAGTAGCTACTGTGAAATTTGCTTGTGGTTAGCTGTAGTTAAAGTAAAACCATCTGTTTCAAGAATGCTGACAAGCATTTACATTTATAATGCATTTATAAAATTTGGATCTCAGTCTAAGAAGCATCAAAGATCACAGGACCCAGGAAATTCTGCAGCAGGTCCCCAGCAGCAGGCTGGGCTCAATGATGGGGCAGCAGCAGGGTCTCAGTGCCATCCTGCAATTAAGTCTATTAATGGCAGGATCAGAAACTGTAGACTTTTCTATGGTGACCTGTGGATCAACATTTCCTTCTGTGCACCTAGGGCAGGATTGTAATTTCATATCAGCTGTTTTCATGGTCTGGAACTACCTTTCATTCTGGTGCTCTTAAAAGCCATAGTCACTTTTAGGATACTGGACCTCTGCCTGATCTGGTCTTTCTAAAATTTCCTCTTCATCTAAAACTTTCACCCTTAGGATCTCATTTTCCTTCAGGTTGTCATGGTTTTTTTTCGTTTATTTATTTGTTTGGTTAGGGTTTTCTTGGATGGGTTTTTAATTTTTTTTTTTTAAGTTTTTCCCCTAGGGGAAAGTAGGACGTAGGAAGGAAAAAATCTACCTTTGATCAGAGGTGTTGTCAATGCTGGCAAACTCCTAATTTCAGATTACTCTGTTGAAAATTGTTTAAGGCAATGGTGGTACTCCACTTAAGATAGATGTGTGAGGAAAAATGCATCTAGCCATCATTTTCCAACCACAAATAAAAGTCCTAATATGCCACAAGAATCCTGGCTTTAAAACAGCATTCAGGGCAATGCAGGCAGGTTGGCTGCTTCTGCACTGTCTCCTGTCAGGTTAACAATTAGTTAATTGGTGCTGCTAATTACAATGTTCATTAAGCAATCCCAGGTGGCAGGTTTACCCTTCCTATCCATATCACTGAAACATTCTGAATAGGATTTCATGCACAAGTGGAGGTAATGGCACTTTCTGTCTCTCTTGCACGCAGACATAGCATGGTAGCGTGAGCGATATTCACCCTCCCATGTCATGTACTTCAGCTTCATCTGGGATTACTACCTGGCCTCATTTCAAAGAGAGGAATGGCATTGTTCTGTTACAGAAATGCTGCTCTGTTTTGGTTGTTAACTTCTACACACTTTGCCCAGTAGAATAAAGATGTTTGGTTTCATGAGGATGATACCATTAATAATGCACGGCACTTACAAAGAAATAGTCATTTACATGCCCAGAGTACTGTACAAACAGTAATTCTTAATAATTTGTATCACCATAATCTCAGAAATAAAAACCAGGAAGGATGCATTAGGCTTCATGTAACCAGTCCTTTCCATACTGTTTTCTGGGTGGCTGCAACTACTTGTTCAAAGCAAATCACCTGAGTTCCGTGTTGTTGTAGGGGTACCCCACTGACTCCTGCTCCTCCAGACACCAACTGACGTTTCTGGAGTTCTGGGATTATGGTGCACTCTCATCTCATCTTCTCCCCAAGAAAGCAAAATACATCAGGCTTTTTCTCCAAGATTCTGCTATGTACTTCTACCTAATCAATAACTTTGCTCACATTTCAGGTAAAAATCCCCTGCTTTCTCTATGCTTTTATCTCTTCAGGTCTTTTTTTCTCATCTCTTCTGCTTTAACTTCAAGGTAATGCAGTACATTGGTTTGAAGCACTGGCTGTTACAGGTAATGGGGATTGTATTTCTGACCTTTTTATTTTGAGATGAAAGAAAGAAATCAGGTGTCCCTACCTCGGAGTCCCAGACCATTGAAAGTTGCAATTGTCAGCTAAGAGACACTGTGTACACAGAGTACCATTATGCACTCATACAGCTTTTCTATATGGCTCTCTCTGTATTTAATTGACTTTCTTCTGTTACTGTTAGCATGATTTGTTTAATTCTCTAGATGTTCTTCAGTCTGTAAAGCTTTTCGTGATACATTAACAAGAGTAATGCTACATGAAGTTTATGAAGATGATTCCAATAAAATTGTGGCAATGCACTACATGATCCAGCCTGTGGGACACAGACACTACTTTTCATTTCCTTTCTGATGCAGAGGAAAAGACTATGTGTATTTTCCAAGCACTCTGAGCACTTTTCTCTCTTTCTGAAGCCCATGATACTTACCTCAGTGAAATATCCATGCCATAATGGTGAACACTGGGCAGCCAAATTTTGAATAGATTACAGAAAGAACTTTTAATAAAGCCTCTCAGATGATGCCTAAAAGAAACTGTGCAAAAAGCTATTCCATTTGAAGACATGATACAAATTCTCTGGCACACTCTCTAAGTGTATCATATGAATGCTTAAATAGATAATTTTGGAAGGGTAACCAAAATGCAATCCTACCTAAAATTAGGAGGATAATAAAAGCCTGAAGTCTCTTTTCTCTTTAATTCCTTACAGCACACTTACACCATGGTTTTGCTCTTTTTCCGGCTTTTATGGAAACTGCAGGAAAGCCCTCGAGGAAATCTCATCAAGACAAGTTGCTAATTCCTGCCAATTTTAATATTTTCTTCATAAGGCATTGACTAGAACAGTTAATGTAGAGTTTTAGTGTACTCCTTGGACCATTACAGAGAGCTCTATACATAGGCAGCTGAAAATAATTGCTGCATGGAATAAGTGTATGGCCTTAGTGTGTGGTTCAGCTCTAAGGAACCAAACACTTTGAGTTCAGCTGGTGAATAGTCCAGGCCCTGCTCTGTGTGCTGAGCTCTGAACCATGTGAGGCACTATAAGTTCACAGTGCACTGACCTCAAGAGGAGACTCTGAGGTCTGGCCAGGATATCTTGTCTTGGTGAAAGGACATTTTTTTTGCCAATGTTTCAAAGTCCTTTCCCCCGCCAGCAATTTTCCTTTTAACTGTTCTTCTTTTTTTTTTTAGTGTTTCAGATTTTCATTTCTCTTTTAGCAGATTTTTAATTATCCTGGTGCCATACTGAGATGTGGCTGAGATGAAGACTCTAGCTGGTTTTGAGTCATATCTGCAGATCATGTAGGTATAATCGCTATGGTAACTGACCCATGTGGGGTAGAAGAAAAAATGCCGAAACTAAAGGTTAATTGCTGTTTTATTTATACATGTTTTGTGCAACTCCAGTGTTGCAAATTAGGTATCCAATTAGAAGATGGTTATTAACAGATTGAGCATCTTTTTTGTTTCTTGGATATCTGCAGAACTACTTGAAATACTTTAGAAATAACAACTTATTTTTTATACAATCTTGTGCACGGAGGGATTTTATCCCAGTTAACTCTTTTTTAAAAGGGGGGAAGGAAAGTACTTGCACTGCAGAAGGAAACCTTTTTCTTTGTATAATAGAAAAGACCTACCTGTCATTCTTCCTCTCTCCAGAACAAGAATAGCTTTGTGTGGTCTTTGTTCTAGCAGGACACCTAGAAAAAAAGCACAAGGAAAAAGCAACTAACTAAACAAATCAATAGACAAAATTTCTCTCATGTCACCCATGACAAGTTAATGTTCTGTACAAGGCTTTGGAAATTCTTTTGCTGTTCAACGTGTACACACTGGTCTTCAAATGAAATAGCTCAGGTCTTTTAAAATGTACTGTCAAAGTGTCTGGTTTCTCTTTCAGGGAATTTCCCAGATTCATTTAAGGAAGTAAAATCTTAATTCAATTTAAGAAATGAAAGACTTGCTGGCTAGTTTTCTCCCCTTACAGTATTTTCTGTCTCTGTGAAAATGCCTAAGAAGTACAGTGAGGGTTAACTGTGTCACTGGAAAAAATACAGTAAAAAAAAATTCTTCTTACTTTTCATGGTCAAATGTTGTCGACTTCATTCCTAGAGACAGGTGTATCTGTGATGAAATGCTTTTTCTGATTTACAAAAATACTGAGACAAGTGGTAATTATGGATTATGGTCAGTTTAAAGATGGGACTGCCTAATATGGATTGTCATTTTAACTTTTCAAGTGTGTGCTTTTGGGTTGTTCTGCTCATGAAAATATTCTTTCTTCTTTTTCAGTATGTCCATCTTGTTTATTAGGCTGTTTGAGACTGGTATTTTTTGGCTTTCCATGCATCCAGTAAAACCTGCTTAGAAAAACTTGTATCTTTTTTGCACTTAAACACACCAAAGTGACTCGCATGGGATACACAATTGTTATCCTTCTACACAAGCATGGCAATTTCTAGTAACTTTTCATTATTTTATTTATTCTGTAGGAAGAAATGTTTCTGCATAACCTTTTTTGCAATTAAAATTCTTCCAACAGTTCTTGACGAACTCCAGGGATCTCTCTCTTCTCATGGATCTTAGCAGAGTGAATTAATCTGCGTTCAAACAAAATTAGAGATGTAATTACTATAACCTTTAAGAGAATAATTATGTTCCTAACACAATCACCCATGTTTTGGGGACCGTATTGCAAAGACTTTTGCCCCCTGTTGCATACTTATTTCTTTTCCTCATACTCCCTAACAGAAGAGAAAAATTAGACTTTTGAGTCCCTTGGGTGAAAACCAATGACCTGTGGGTTCGTAGTGTAACATTTGGTATTTCTGGCTCTGTTTATCTTACTGCTTTGGGAATTGCAAGTCAGAACCTATGAATGACATTTTGAGTGTAGGAAATCTGCTTAAATTGAATGAAGAAAAAGTTCCTAGGGATGCTCAGGTCTAATACTTTTCTAAACAGGAAAATATTTGCCATTTGTTTATGTCAGTGAAATAAGAACTATTATGATACATCAGATGCTTGGAAAATATTATCTTTCAACATGCATTTCTGAAAAAATGTCGTAAAATATCTTGGAGATCTATATTTATTGCCTTTCTGTATTTCTAAATTAAATCTGCTCATCTGACAAATACAAAAAGTGTCTGCTTTAAAACTAAGTCCTAAATCTGCGAGGCTGCTGCTTGCCTGCATGCTACTAACCAGAAAAACTCAACTTTTTCAGTAAAGCAGTATTATTGATGATCTATGTGCTAGCTTCCTCACAAACCTGTAAGTCCTGCATGATTATCAAGAATAACAGAAACAAATGTGTTCAGTCTGTAGAACCAGCAAAATGCTACATATCAATCTTAGAAAGGTAAAAATCTAATGGAAATGATGGCCAACTTAATTAGTGTATCATGAATATTCATCATAGTATTTAAATAATGATGGAAAATGTCATTATAAAAATTCACGTCTAAATATGCAACATGGAATAAGTTTTAGCAACACCCTTAAATCCTTTCTATGTGGTTTTGATATCTCAGTGTACTGGTATCCAGCTGTTTATTCAAATAAATATGTATAGCTGTGATTTTTAGAAATAGCACAATCTTCTCTATATGATTTTAGCAAACACATAAAATACATATGTACCTGCAATCAGAAGATATTACATGGGTGAAACGCTTGGTTACCACATTACTAGGAGAATACGCTACATCACAAGCAGTAATATAAATTTTATCACATAGGTATCAACCAGACAATTAATAAGACAGGAGACACACAGCTGATGTAGCTAACAGGTGTCTAGTAGCTATCCTGTGGGCACTCTGCACCATCTGATCCACCTGGTTGGAGAGTCATTGGGCTCCCTGAGTTGAGCTCTACACAGAACCTAGACTCTCCCACAAGAGAAGCCCATATGGTTTCATAAACACTGAACATGATTCATTTTTGTCTGATCATCTGTTTAACTGGGTTAAAGAAATACACTCTAGTAAGAAACTCACATCATGTTTGCTGTCCTTCAAGGACCTACACCAAACCTGTTAAAGTCAGAAGGAGTTTGATAGGTTACTCTGCTAATCAGGCAACAGGTAAAAGCTCCTTTTGAAGACACCAGAAAGAGAGTATCTAAACTTTTGAAGAAAAATGTAACTGCCTGATCAAATTCTGGTAGTTATTATTACCGGATACCACTCCCTGCCTTGAGTGGTCATGTAACTTGTACATATCATTCAACAGCTGCAGAATCTCATACCACGATGAAGGTATTTATGCAACTAGATGTGTCTTTGAAGATCTTTTGGGATGAAAGACATCATAAAAACTAAAGTTGAAAATTAAAATGTCCAGCAGGACATTGAAAATAACGAAATTAAATGTCTTCTCAAAGGTAGACTTTCTCGAGTAAAGTAGGTGATTTCACCTCTGTACCTTATCACTAGTTGCTGACTAAACACCCACTGCTGCCCAGTTCTCATATAAGATGCATATCAGGCTGACTACGCACCTAATGGTCTGAACACAGATGAAAGAGAAAGGAAGGTTTTTCTGTACACACTGGCTGTTTCTCTCTTGTGGAGGAAATGTCTAGAATGTTTCGAATGTGACAGCTGCATCCCATAAACAAATATCCACTGAGAAATGCTAAAGAAATTAGGGGAAAGCCATATGAGCCTTTTCTACTTTATTAAGACCTGCAGGGAAGAGCCTTAAAGTTATTGTAAAGATGAAAGAGGAGGGTGTTATGTATACTGGTCACAAATTCTCTGAGCTGGTGGTTTATATTATTGAAGCATTTTGTGCAGAAACATAAATTCTCATAATTTAATAAAGAAATGATTTTGTTGCTAGTACATATCCTATAAGGTGGAGTCAAATACATGACTATTAACTTAGGTGACTTGCAAATGAAGACAGGCCAGGATACTAAGGTAGAAGATGTGTCTGTTTTCTCTCTGTGCTTTCTTTTATATTTTTCTTGACGTTATGGCTCTGTTTTTATTTTATAATGAAATCTGTCTTTGCCCCAAAGTGTATCAGCTGTACTGCATTTCCATGGTGCTTTAAGGCTATGAACACAATAAACATTTATTATGGCTTAAGACATGAAGTAGTAAAGTATCAGGATGATGATGTATTAGAGGCAAGTGAGACTCAGGAACATCACGGGGCCATGAAGTGATGGTTTCTGAAGTTTTCCTTAAGCTTATCAGAAAATCTTCTGTCACTAAGATGGGGGCAGCACTGTCCTTACCAGGAACTTCAGTTGCCTGACTATGCAGGTGGACAAGAGATAGCCAGTCACCCCCAGAGAGCCTTAGAACATTACTTGCCTGAATCATAGCACAAGAGGAATGACATCATTGTTACTGGACTTTCAAAAATCTACACTAGTTACCATCTTGACGTACGGCCAGGATCGAGGCTGACAGGTGACTAAAGCCAATCATCTTGTGATCCTATAAACAGTGGTCCTAAGTTAGGCCCTTTGAGTTCTTCTGGACCACAGCAGGCTGTGCCAGCATCTTTCTCTGAGTGGGATGCCTCTTAGAGCTTGCAAACTCTCAATTTTGCAATACTCAGAATGACCCAAAAACTAACTATGGAGCGTGGGCTGATACCCCACTCTTTGAGGCTCAACCCTTGAATATTGAGAAATTCAAAGGCATTCAACATAAGTACTTCTCTGAACTTGAGGGAAACTTTTAACAATTATGCCTTTGTACATTTACCTATGTACATCTTCGTGTCTATGTGTGTTTGTGTGTGAATCAGTTTAAACACCTTGCAGAACATATACTGTGTATGTTGCTTTCTTTAATTAAGTCCCTGTTTAACTATAGTAAATCCTATTGAATAGTTTTGTAAATGTTAAATTAGTAAATGATAAAGCGCTGCTAATTCCTTTAAATATGTGCCATTGTCCAAGTCTGAGACTAGGATTGGACCTAACCACACCTAATCTCCAACAGGAGTTAGAAAGCAAGGGGTTCAATTCTGAACATTCTGTCTCAATGGGACGGTCTCCCTTACCCTTACCCTTACCCTTACCCTTACCCTTACCCTTACCCTTACCCTTACCCTTACCCTTACCCTTACCCTTCTGCATCCTTACCCTTTAGCATCTACAGTCTCTGTGTAAATCATTAAAAATTGACTGTAATCTTTTTTCCTTTGTATATTTCATCCATGTTGTAGCAATAGAGTGAACCTTGCCATCAGACTTTAAGTCTCAAATTTGTATCAAACCTGCTTTTGCTAATATCTTTGATGGTGATTCTCTAAGTGACCTAAACCTCTCATTCATGACAGCCATGATTTTCCCAAATCCTTTAATTTTCCTGCTCTGGATAACAAGAACATATTGTGTGTTTCTCGCTGTGCTCACTATATTTACTGTCCCACCTTGTGACAGGATTCATGATGAGAAGAATAATATTCTACCTCTGTTGATTGATACTCTCAATTTCTTCGACTATAGATCTTTGCCACACGCTGTCAATATGCAGCCTCACAATAGCAGCAGAACTGCATACCAGTATATAAGATGAGAAAAATTCTTGAGGTTTTCAAGACCTGACTGAGCAGTCTAATCCAACCCCACAGCCAACTCTCCTCTGAGCAGTTGGTTGGACTAGAGAGCTCCAGAGATCCCTTCCAACCTGAACTACTCTATCAGTCTATATTTTTATGACACAGATTCACAATTTACAGGAGTTTGTAAGCTTTTCTTCAGAAACTATCCACAGGTATGCCTAAGTCTGAAGTAAATGTGAGGTACTTTGAAGCTGTTTACCCTTTAGTGTATTACTAACCATAGATTTGTATCACAACCTGTCATGTCCCAACTGCTTCCTTTGCTCATGTCCTTTAGTGTAAAATTGGGCAGAATGGCTAAGGCAAATTCAGGAAATAGGCACAACAAAGCTCACATTTTAAGAATGTGGCATTTACAACAGGAAATGTCACTGAAATCACAAAGAAATTGAAGGAGGTCTCACTGAGAGCTTTGTAAGTTCAACAGTGTCTGTTTGATGGGCAGTCACTGGCAGTGAAAATATAATCTACCAGGAGGTGCGTGAATGGCAGCCCTTGTTTCACAGTGAAACTTCAGGCCACAGGGAAAGACTTATGCTTGTGCCTAGACTACAGCTGATGGTATAAGATGAAGGACCTCTTGGAAGAGGCTTCATCATCACAGTTTTTTTGTATAATATGACTCACTCTGCTTAACTGTGGCACTGGGTAATCCCAAACATTTGTTAGTTTGGCAGGGGCTGACACAGCACCTGGTGACCTGATAAGACTTCTTTTCAGGGAAGATGGAGAAGGGACTGGCATAGACGTGGGTGATTTACTTCTCACAAGGTGCTGTGGTCTCTTGCATAAATACAACCACATAAGCATTTGTCTGGCAGTAAAACATTTTCTGCTGCAAGTGCACAGGTTGGTAGTGGCAGCTCTGGGTAGTTCAGCCATTTTGTAATTTATTAAGAGTTGTCAGAGCAGACATTTTAAAATACTGGTCTGTTCATCACTGTGAAGTATTTACAGTGAGATTTTCATGTGAAAATCATTCTTGATCCATTCACTAATATTTATTGTCCCTTTGATTTTTAGGTCAAATACAAAATTATTTTTTCTTCAGGGAACCAAGTGTGAAAGTCAGACATCCACCTACATCCCTCTCCTGCAGAGCTCGGCAAAGGTGTAAATAGGGCCATAAACTAAGGAGGTCATCACTGTGCACTTTGCTAGACTGGATAAAGCTGGTACAGTATAGTCCTAATCCATGCCTGTAGCTCTTAAAAACTATGGAGATAGAAATAAATAGCAGTTTGTTTAATAGCAATGATATTGCTGCTAATAGTGATAATAATGATAATGATGGTGATTATAACAGAAACATCAACAACAATAGTAGCAATAATAAGAATTATAGTAATGCTTGTTTATTTGCATGCATGCACAAATGCCTTCTACTCAGCTGCAGCTCAAATCAGCAAGTCAGGGCTCAAGGAATGAAGACCTTTAGCTATGTTTCAAACAGGCTTTGGCTGGCAGAATGTTCCAGTCAGGGAAGATCAACCTACCTAGGAAGGAAATGGAGATCTGAGATGCTAGTTTCTTGGTGTTTTTTAATTGCAGATAGCCAGATATTCTTTCTTCACTGACTGGCTTTTGGGGCTTTTTTTTTTCAGCTGTTTTTTCGAGGAGTTCTCTTGATGGACATAATTCAGTTGGTGAACTGCTTAGGTTGCTCATAACAACCATTCCTTAGAGTAATCACCACAGAGAGCTCACAATTTCCTTTGCCTGACTGGTCAGCTGAGTTATTTGATGTGGTTTCTATTTTCTATGAATGGTCTAGAACAATAAATTTTTATGCATTTGCAGCTTTTCTCAAATTTTCATTCATGAAACATTTCCTATATTTGGAAAAATATAATCTTCTAACAAAGCAAACAAAATACAGCTGTTCAATTCTTCACAGAAGTGAAGCTGAAAAGATGATCAGAGCAATTCACTTGTCCTCACAGCTCGCTTAGGTTTGCATTTGCAGGACTGAACATGTGGTGAGAGGACTGTGACAGAAAGACAGAAGAATCATGGAGAGATGCTCTGTAAGGGTCCCGCAGGAGGCACATATACCAAGAGGGACTGAGGCGTACAGGGAGCTGAATATGTGCTTTGATGGTACGGGAAGATGTTACCTACACTGTGATGCTCTCCGTGGCATGGCCTGATCTGGTCCCTAGTGTGCACTGCACCTCTCCAGCTCACCCATGGGCCCTTGTTTCCAGGCAGGGAAACTCACACAGAAAGGCTGGGAAGCCTCTTCAGTGTACTCGAAGAAGATCCATTGTCTGGACACAGAGACCATATAGCAACTTATTCTAAAATGCCAATGTAATCATTAGGATGAAGATACAAGGTGTCCTAGGTTACAATGCAAGATGTAACCAAAAGTATGTATTCTATTATCATCTTCACAAGCTATCAAAGCAGGTGGGGCAGTGTTCTTTACTTCTTCCATGACACATCCCTGATAACTCCCTCTGGAGGGATATCTTCTGTTAATGGGCCATCTAGCCTCACTTCATGACTCATAAAATTACATCAGCCCATTGTGAGATGCTCTGCCCAGGTGGGAAGAGCCAAGCATTCTCACGTGGGTATAATCTGGGGTTTGGAACAGCACAAAGAGCCCTTACCTACTGGATACCCAGAGGACAAGAGCTACTGTTGGACCTTAAGGTGAAAAACCAGACCTTTCTATAGGATCACCACTTCAACAGGACCACTTCATCTGGACTGCTACCAGGGTGTCAGGTTGAATCCTCACTCTGTCAGTGTTCTCAAACTATTGCATTTATTTTTAATTTTCTTATTAAATTATAATTCTGACTTGTGATCTCCCACTGGTTTGTTCTCAAACTAGTGCACAAGGGAATAGAGCAGTACTGAAACATCTGGAATGTAGGGACATGATAGGCTATTTGTCCAAATACACAGAAGTGGCCAGCTATAAAGTGCTACAACACAGTGACAAAAAGAGACAGCTGAGGTACCAATACCATGCTGAGTGTACCCATGACAGCTAAAAAGAGGTTCAGTGCTGGAAGGAGGAACATCACAATCATAAGCATGTGGCACACAGCGTGAAAAATGACAGAAGAGTTTTGGCAGGGGTAGTTGAATATCCAGTGTGGGCAGTGGAAGCATTAGTGTGCCTTCCATTACCTTTGCACTACATGTGCAGGGCTTGGCACTTTCTGGCCATAAAGTTAATTCTGTATTTACAGAAACAGATGGATAGATAAGCTTCCAGCTGCAGAGCATTCATCTAGGGGAAAATAGAGAAGGGATGTAAATTCATATACAGATCAAATAAGACTACAGAAGATTTCTAATCATAGAATCCTTTGGATTGCAAGGTCGATCTCATGGGTCTGTTCCCATACACAAGAACACTTGATCTGAAGCTTTATTATTATCCTTGTATATAGATATGTTCCTGAAGAATCTTCATTATGGTTTTCATAATGGGGCAAATATTGGTGCTAACTAGATATTCAAGATGTTTTGCACTAAAAGAGGTTGAACTAGGACAGACTTTACCTTCACTCGGGCTTCTGTCCATCATGTTTTCTTCCTACACACAGAGTTCTGATTTGAATGGAGGACTGCAGAGCTGAGGCAGCATCATGCGGTATGTGAGCACCTGCTGTGTTGCTCTTTACAGATAGAAGAGTAACCCTGTATAACCTATAGTCTCAGGTAAACCTGTGCCAGGCAAAACCCAACATGCATGCTTCAAAAGAAGGGGATATTTATTCCCTCACTGAGCCATGAACAATGTATCTCTGGATTTCTATTTTGACCCCCATTATTCCCTAGTCCCACTTTGGTGATAGTGGCAGAGCTTCAGCTTTGTGAAGCTTATTTTAATAGTGTGCCATCAAGTTACAAAGATGTAACGCTGACTTGTTACCCTGACACGACAGTATCTGGATGGAGTGGCATGAGTCACTCAAGGTGGACAAAATCAGATGAGCAATGAGGTCTCCATTGCTTGCTTTATTCTCTGCTGCAAGCGCCTTTATTGGTCTCCTTAAGAAACACCTTTGCCTTTGCTCATGAGAGTTGTGTGCATAAGGAAGCACCTGCTCTCCTCTCTCACCATTTGAAAGCATTTCTTTTATGCAATAGCATTCTTTCCATTGCCCTGAAATTTCATAGCGAAACCCTTACTGTTTCTCTTAGTAAGTGCCTTGTTTCATTATGAGGCTAACAGAGAATCTGTTAATAGGACAAATTCAAAGCTAAACAAACAGATCAATGAGAAAGAGTTTTAAGGTTTTCACAGTGAAGTGTAAGTCAGCTCTGTCAGAGAAAGAAGTACAACTGGCATGTATTGACTTGCTGGATTGGTGCATATTTGGCCACATCAATACCTAGCAGCAATCCCTTACTTTTTGGGCTTTTATCCTTTTTTCTCAAACCATAATAAATACAAATGCTTATATTTGGAACACAGGGTGACATTCAGACAGCTGCATTTGCATGATTGCATCTGCTGAAGAATTTACCTCATTTTTAAACATAAGAGTTGTTTTAGAACATATCAGCTCAATGTGTTGTAAATCTAGTACTGTGATATAAATATTTTATATATATGTGCAGACATATGCAGCCACTGGGGCTAGGTCCTCCTCCTCTGCCTCCACATTTCCAATTCAATTTATCTGAGCTAGAAAACAGTTCTAGTAGTGTGAACTTTGCTGATTTTCCATTTGATTTGGAGCTCTCTTCAGACTTCATATTTCAAAAAAGCGATTGTGCCTGTGTTAAAATTATGGCTCCTTCATTGTAACAGTTCTAGGCAGCATGTAAGGGTTGAGAGGAACAGACCGTTCCTGTTGCCCGGCTCTCATTTCAGACTGCCTCTGGTAAAAACTGATTAACTAAAGAGTGTGATGCCTGAGATGGCAGCATCAGTAAACTGCTTGTATGTAATGTGTTAACAGGTTTAGAATGTAAGGTCTGCATATGCCCAGTACTTTTCATCCTCTTCAAATTAAAGTGTGTGTGAAAATGTGAAGCAACTTGCTAGTTTTAAATCTCTCTGCATGGTCAAGGCCTTAAATACCTTGGTTGGTTTAATACAAAAAGCCATGCACAATGATTTATGATATATAGGGGAATAAAGATTTCTTTCTTATGCTTCAATTTTCACAGGGAATGAAGTTGCATAATTGAGTCTGGGTGGCTTAAACACAGTGCAATAAAACAGAGCGTTCCTCCTCATTATTGCTTTTAGCTTCATCCAAGACTAATAGCATTTAAGTGTGTTATTATATTATGACTGTTTGGTACCATCTGAAATTATTTTTGTGGGCACTCACATCTCTTAATGTAAAGCAAAATTGTACCGTACTTATCTGGTTCAGCTTTTGAGTCAAGAACTGAATGTACACAGAGACTGAATTTCCTTCTGGTGTCTCAAGTAAGACCTGTTATGCACCGGAGGTGATAGTATGTGAAGGAATCCTGTTTTGCTGCTGATATGACTTAGAGGCTTTCTGCTTGAATGCTGGTAATGTACATTTTAGGTTTTTTAATACATAAATCCAATTTCAGAAGATTTTTTTTTGTTTGTACAGTCCTTGGATTCCTGCAATGATGACAATAAATGGATCATGAAATAAAGGGACTTTTACACACCTATAGGTGATGCAGTTAGGTGAGATTTTGGGCTCCCTTTCTAGCTAAACAAGTAATTTCATCTTAGTGCAGCCTATGAAGATCACCCATTGACACATTTGCTCATGAGATTTTCCCTCTCACTGTTTTCTCACACATTGTGCCTCATTTCTACAGAAATGGATTGACTTTTTTGAAAATCAGATGAACATCACATAGAACATGAATCTATGTTTCCCTATCTGAATGTTCGTGACTTGAATACTTCTTAAATTGTGCTGAGCTGAGTGTAGCCAGATGATGAGTAGAACCATATGAACAATGCTTCCATCAGCCGCTTGAAGCAGATAAGCCCATGAATAATTCAGCACAGGAGAGTGCCTGGATCTTCTCTGGTAGCTTCACAATAGGTCACAAGTGACTAAGCTCAGAAGAGGATGTGTCTTCAGTATAATTAGTCTTTCTTTAACACTACTGAATTAGCACTTCTGTTTTATTGTACCCTGAAGGTAAAATGGTTATTCGGTTACAGAACAAGCAAATTATTGCTAAATGCCTTGGGCAGATTACTCAAGAGCTTCTGACTATCACTTTATTAACTACACCTTATGTCATCAGAAAATACGAAGCTTGCAATATCGGTAAAATATACCAGTGTTACTGTAAAAATAAAAAAGGAGGATATAGGGGTGAGAAAAGAAAGTAGCATTGAGCAGTTGTCTAAGTTTGACACTTGCATTATGTGACATAACACATCAGTCATTGTTCCCTATGTCATAGTTGTTCAAATTGTTTATGTAATATTTTTTATTATGAGATGATTAAAAAATACAATTTGAACATTTAGCTTGAATATAATTTGAAAGAATTGTAACCCCCTCCTCCCCCCCCCGTTCTGAGGCTCAGTGTTGCTGCAAAGAGGTCCTTTCAATTGCGCTAAGCTTGTTCTTTACAGAAACCCAAGATGAGGCAACCAGGGGACTATTTTCCTGGACCAATTTCATAGCTAAATTACCCTCTCTAACCTGACTTAGAAATTTTAGAAGGAGGTCTTGC
The DNA here is from genome assembly GCA_013397725.1 of Rhagologus leucostigma. Taxonomy (NCBI): domain Eukaryota; kingdom Metazoa; phylum Chordata; class Aves; order Passeriformes; genus Rhagologus; species Rhagologus leucostigma. The sequence continues at coordinate 2,258,294 of VZTD01003430.1, read as the reverse complement.
TGCTTGATTACTTCTTCCTGATCATGCCTTTCAGGTACAGGGTCCTGAACAGTGGTGCTTTGGCGAGAATCATTACATGCAGGCTTTTGGGAGCCTTCCAGGAGCTCCATCATAAGGAGCCTTATGATCCTGTCCCGGAGGATTATTTTACAACTGGTTTTACTGACCTGATATAGTACAGGTACCTCAGCAGGTATGTCAAGGTAACTTAGTGGCTCGACGGGATGCAGCACTAAGGAGGAGAATGAGCAGCAGTTCTTGGAAGTGCTATTGCAGCCAAAGTTATCACCTCGGGAAATTAGAGTCTGTGTCTCTTTGGCACATAGATTTTTGGCTTGAACACTCACAGGTATCTCTCCTGGGCATTTAAGCCTGCCTACAAGTTCCTCTGAGCCGCTGTTACAACACTCTCTGTCTTCTTCCTCTTCTACCGGTTGGAAGGGGGTGACTGGAGTCCTGATATGAGGGATGGAGGTGCGGCAGACTGACCCACATGCAAAAGTGGAGTGACGGAGGCTGCAGACAGCTCAACTGCAGCCTGTCACAGATGAATGGACCCATCTGCTTGGACCACTGCACTAGCAGGTTCAGTGGCAGGTGCCTGTCTAGCTGATGCTTTGCTTTTGGTAGCCCTACACATGTAACACCAATCAGAGTGAGAAAGTACTAAAAACTGATGTGTGGGTGAAATTTTCTGTTCATTTCTAGAATCATCAAGAGTAAGCTACCTCACTTCTGCTGCTGTACTACACCTTTGTGAATGTGTTTGGATGTATTTAACAGGTGTGCATTTTAATATAAATTGTGTGCACAAATGTAAATCACAGAAAAAAAGACATGGAGGGGTACAGTAAGTCACAAGTGAAGGATTCAGCAGAAAGCAATTTCCTACAATCATTTTATGTTAGAAATAAATAATGTTTAAACTTCTAGAGGTAGATAAGTAACTTCTCAAAACCTGAGGATTCAGAAATAGAGTATGTGAATAAAATATGTTGGGAAGAATCTCAGGACCAAAATAGCTAATAGCTATATCGCACAGTTTATGACAGGCAGCAATCAATTGCCACCAAAAAAGGAGTTATTTTGTGACATTTTAGAGCACTAAATAGACAGAGAAATCTACCTAAAGTATCAAGAATCTCAGAATAAATGCACAGATTTTAAATGCACATTGGGATGCTCTTTCATTTTCTGTGGGGTTTTATTAACAGGGATCAACTTTCAGTCAAAGGGCCCGAGAAGAGACTTGCTGCTGCTGAGATCAATAACTTGGTAAGGAATGAGTAGCATAAAGCTGAAACAATAGTAACCCAGTGGGGGAGGAATCAGGGAGAGCTTTATAACAAATGCAAAAGACAAATTTCCACACTGAAGATAGCTCAGACCTTACCCATATGTCAGACATATAACCTACAGTATATTTAAACAATGCTCTTGTTCCCTTGAAGCCCTGCACATCCTATAGAACCAAGTTTTTAGCTGGGCTTAATTGGTATCACATAATTTTTGTTAGTGTGTCTAAAAAAGTCGGTTTTAGTTTCTCTAACCAGATCAGCTGCCTTTCCAGGTAACCCTTCCCAGTTTATATACTGGTTTCTGTGGTGTGGAATATCCCTCTCTTCAGTTTGGGTCACCCATCCAGCTGTGCTCCCTCACAGTTTCTTTTACAGACTTCCTCACTGGCAGAGCACAAGAGAGGGAAAGAAGATCTATGACTTAGGAAAAGCACAACTTAGCAAAAAGTAAAGTCTACCCTAACTGAAACCAGGATAGAAGCTTAAGTGCTGCTATTTCCCTGCAATTAAACTTTTTTTTCCCCTCTATGCAGAAGTTCCTGCTTATAGGAAAAGATGACATGAACCCCTTTTGGATGTTTGTTTTACAGCTTAGTGTTAAATGTACTCTGCTAACCATCTCCTAGGCAGAGGTGATGGCAGTATTGGATTTTCTCTCCCTTCAACAGGTGCGAGTTAATGACCTGCAAAGATTTATGAATAGAATTGTATTAATATGATCTAGTCTAAGTCCAGCTCTGAAGGAAGGTGAGGTTGGAGGAGGGTTGGGTTTGGATTTTGGGATCTTCTTTTTCCACCATATTCCACAGTAACAAAGCGTAAGGCAGATGCTCCCTATGATGCCTTTTGTTATCGTGATGGCATTTTCTGTTTGCGAGGTCAGGAACCCAGAGCCCAGGAAAAATTAATGGAAAATCCCCCAAAAAAAAAAAAAATTAAAGATAAAGATGATTAATTTGAATGAAGCTGCTATGAAGCAAAATCTATCAAACAGTCAAATTTCAATATGCATTAGTTTGCATCAGAGCAACAGAACTGTTTTGGGAAAGGTGAAAGGGTTACAGCCGTCACCATGCCAGTGGCCTCCGTGCTGAGACTCTCCAACCTGCCTTCCTACCAAAGGGTTGTTGGAAGTGGAAGGACACTGGCCCAGCTCCCTTAGGTTAGCCCGGGATTAAACAAAAGGTGTTATGAAAAAATAATTGGACGCAACTTGGGTGACATTAGGCAGTGTAACTTCCAGTATTGAGTTTCCGTACTGTGCCAAATAAGGTTTTAGCAGACTGAAGCATGGCAAATTTGGGGATGCAGCAGGTTTTCTATTTGTATAGCACTACTATGTGCATATTATTTCATAGAAATGAGAGTACAGAGCATCGCATCTGTATTCCATCTGATCCCTCTAGGGCTGCAAAACTTTATGGCTGTGGACTAAATAACTAAAGGTGATGATGAAGCCAAGAATAGATTTGGATGTAGCAAATGATAACAAATTAGACAGAATCCACATTCAGTAACTTATTTCCCTTTTGAAACATGTTGAAAGATGTGCAGATAAAATGTCAGGGTTAAATTAAGGCCTTAGTAATGAATATGTCTCAAAACTAAAAAATACATTTTGGGGCGGTGTCCAGAAAACCCGAATCTGACTGACTCAAAAATGGGTCTGAACAACGATTTTGTTTTGAGACTGATCTGGAAATATTTCTCTTTTATCCCCTAAACTCCCTGAACAGAACAAGGACCTTGCAAACAGTGTAATGTGTTAACAAAGATAAGTGGTACAGTACTAATTGTGGGTTTCCACGGCAATACACACTGAAGCTCTGTGATTTACCAGCACTGAAGCTGACAATAATCAGACAAAGAAAATCCTGTCTTTCTCATTCCTCCTCTAAGAAAAAAAAAAAAAAGAGAATTCCATGCTAACCATATGCAGTGCAAGTTTTTCTTTATAGGTCACAATATGTTTTCTGCAAAGTGTATGTTTCTGGATACCATCTAGGATGGCATGTTTTCAAATTTTTTTAGAATCCTTGGGAAGTGCTCGTATTATTGTGTATGGCTAAACCCTATAATCCATACCAGATTTTAAAGCATGTGATCTCTACTCACTTAGTAGTAACATAAGGGTTCCTAAGGCAAGAATTCCAGTTTCCATTTATGATCAGAGGTTTGTAAGGAACACACATATCTAAAAATTCATTATTTCTGTATTGATTAGGATTATGGTTGAATTGGTTTCTTTACATGGTGGTTTATGAAGATAGAAGAGAAGAGAGTAGAAAAAGAGGAAGAAGATTCAATTTGGCTATCTAAAGTCTAGATGAAGTTCAATGAAATTTTGGTGCTTTTTAGAGATATTTGAAAGCCAGGAAAGGCAGCTGATGTAGGTCAGCAAAATAAGAGTTTTCTCACAGAGCTCTGAGTTGTAAGAAGATGTGCAATTTGTCTTCCATAATTTTTACTACTTTGACCTTGAAGTGAAATTAAACATCCTTGTGAGCTGTCTTGAAAATCCTGGATTTGGCAAAATCACAAACCCATTCTTTCTTGCTGTGATTTCACATTGCTTGTTCTTTTCTTCAGCAAAAAATCAACTGAGCAAAACAGATTGAATATAATGAAAGAATAAAACTATGTGATGCTTAACCAGACTCACTTAGCTATCACATTCTGAGTGAAAATTCTTCTTGGTCGACTGGGTTTTAAGTTACCCATGTTTTATGTTTTCTGATGTCTCCCTATTCCACAGCAGTGGCATTATTTATTTATTTTATTTCTGGATTAAATATTGCAACCTGAATTCAGTTTCGTTGCCTTTAAGCAAAAGGTCTGTTTCAGCTGGTGCATTGCATGGTTATTTGAGAACACAAAATAACAGTATTCAAAATATTATTTTTTTGCTATAAAGTACTTTGATTTCTACATATTAAAACTATATGAAGGGCTGTAAAGTATCCAGATTTCTACAGATTAAAACTGTATAAAATTGTTTTGTAATTATTACTGTAATTATAATTTTTTTTCTAGGAAGTGATTGTACAGCTCTGAACCAGTTTTAAAACCAACATAATCCACCAAGCACTTAACAGTTGTATAACTCACCAGTGATGCTGAGTTCTGTTAGAAGATTTTCATGTGGGCTAAGTCAGGTCTGATGGGCAGAAGGCTTAATGGGCAAAGGATCAGACTCATTCCTGAATTCACTGAGAAAAGCTCCCAATCCAAAGGAAGAAGCAATGGATAGCTGGCTGTGAGTGTTGGCAGGATAATATTTCATTCTGAAGTAAAAGCTGTCAGCCTGTTAATCATGTTGATGACTTGTCTGTAGTGTTTGCTTAGTATTGAAATATCAGGTTTCAGCCACTTACTGATTTTAATGCAGTGATAGGAAGTATAATCTATTTCATCTTGCATGATATTTTGAGCTTCCTGTTTCGGAGGGGAGTATAATACTGGGGCTGATACATAATCTGTAACAACTGGGTATAAGTTATTATGAGAACAAGTTACAGTTATTAATAAATGGCTAATTTAAGCTGCAATTAATCATATAATATCCTGAGTTGGAAAGACCCACAAGGATCATCAAAATCCAACTCCTGTGCCTGCACAGGACAGTCCCAAGAGTCACACCATGTGCCTGAGAGCATTGTTCAAATGCTTCTCGAACTCTGTCAGGCTTGGTGCTGTGACTGCTTCCCTGGGGAGCTGTTCCAGTGCCCAGCCACCCTCTGCGTGACAAACTTTTTCCTGATGTCCAACCTAAACCTCCCCTTACTCAGTTTCCTGCCCTGTCCTTGAGTCCTGATGCTGGTCATGAGAGTGAAGAGATTGGTACCTGCCACTCTGCTTCCCCTCGTGCGGAAGTTGTAGACCACGTCTCCCCTCAGTCTCCTCTTCTCCAGGCTGAACAAACCAAGTGACCTTAGTCATTCCTCAGCATCTTGTTCCCCAGTCTGTCCCTACATCCAGGGTTGTCCCAACACAGGTGCAGAATCTGGCACTTGTCTTTGTTAAACTTCCTATGAGGAAGTTGAGGAAAACTGGCCCTGAAGAATCCCACTGTTGACTGGTCACCAGCCTGATATAAAGCCATTTATTATAACCCCTTGCACCCAACTCACGAGCCAATTGCTCACCCATTGCATGATGTGTCTATCTAATTTTTTCTAACGTTTAGCTAACATTTAGAATGCCACTGTATCTTTTCATTTCTCTCATATGAATAAAATTATAACCATTCTTCTTGCATCCCGTGCAAGTTTACTAGCGACAGCTAGAGAACTCTTCTTGAAACATTCATGCTCTTTGTGAAATGTGGTCATGCATATTTCTAGCTTTGGACTGTTAAAGTAGAATCCTTCCCAAATAATTCTTTTATTAAAAAATATGAACATGTGGATACAATATTCAGATTCAGGCTGAGAGGCACAAAATGTTTTCAACAGGTTTTATGCCTGAAAATTTGTCTGATATTTGTTGTAGAAAATTGCAGGCCTAGAAAATAGCATTTTCTAGAAAGAAAAATATTCTGCTAAACATTCCACCACCTGCTTCATGATGACTAACTTACAGGCAACAGGTTATTTTTTTTTAATAGATAGCATTATTAGGAGCTATTGTACAAAATAAGCATTTTTTCATATTAAATAAAATAGGTTTTCACTGACATAGTTTTGTAAAACAGGGGTATTTCTGCAATACTTTTTTTTTAGTCAGAAAGGAAAAAAAAGAGGAACAAGTCTGCCTGGCTTGCACCAGATTGTTTATGTTCTTCAGTGACAAAGTAAAATGACATCTGGCAGGAATTTCAGAAAACTGGGCAAATCCTGTGCCTCAGAAATATGTGATTTATGTGGGGAAGCAAAGAGTGAGGGGTCTGTGTGCAGTATGAGCTTTCAGACAAAAAATACAATGGAAAACCAGGCTGCTTTCATTCATTAAAGAGCTCATACTGCTTTTCACAGGACAAAAATTCTTTCTTCAAACAATTGTTCATCAAACACTGTATCTTAATTATCAAACTACTGGAAGATGATCTTATCACCATCTGCTAATGAGCATGCCCTCCTACACTGACACAGCAGGCACCTGTTAGAGGTGTTTATGTGCTAAGTTATTGGTAAATATTGTTAGACAGTCATCATGTTGCACTCCTATAAATACATATTTTGCAAAATGTTTAAATTCTAGTGGCATTCCACGAGAGAGAAAAGTTCTTTGACTTCATTATTCTGATGCAAAATGTTTGTCAGTGGGCTAAAAATTATCTACAATTAAAATATGGATAGAGAGAATATCTATGGGTGCATTTATTTGAATAAAAAAAGGTAAAAGCTATTCACAACCCTTTGCACTCCGGCACATAAATAAACTACTACCTGTTTGGGTCATGAAGAAAATTGCTTCAGAGGCATCTTATTTCAAAATTGTCTGACAGCTAAGAACTAGACTTCTTTCATTTTCTCTGCTATGAGTTTTTCAGGTTTATACTATCTTCCCTGTCTCCACTATAAAATTTTTCTTGCCTCATGCAAATATGTCTATGTGAATAGCACACAGTTGTTGAAGGGAGGTGATAAGAGTTACCGATACAAAGGCATTTTGTTATTTTTAATACTATTATTCTGATGGGAAAAAAACAGCAAAATATTTGTTAGTAGGCCAACTATTTTCTATTACAAAAACACGGCTTATAAGGAAAAATGGCTTATAAAGCCATTGAAAAGATTTCTTNTCACACCATGTGCCTGAGAGCATTGTTCAAATGCTTCTCGAACTCTGTCAGGCTTGGTGCTGTGACTGCTTCCCTGGGGAGCTGTTCCAGTGCCCAGCCACCCTCTGCGTGACAAACTTTTTCCTGATGTCCAACCTAAACCTCCCCTTACTCAGTTTCCTGCCCTGTCCTTGAGTCCTGATGCTGGTCATGAGAGTGAAGAGATTGGTACCTGCCACTCTGCTTCCCCTCGTGCGGAAGTTGTAGACCACGTCTCCCCTCAGTCTCCTCTTCTCCAGGCTGAACAAACCAAGTGACCTTAGTCATTCCTCAGCATCTTGTTCCCCAGTCTGTCCCTACATCCAGGGTTGTCCCAACACAGGTGCAGAATCTGGCACTTGTCTTTGTTAAACTTCCTATGAGGAAGTTGAGGAAAACTGGCCCTGAAGAATCCCACTGTTGATTGGTCACCAGCCTGATATAAAGCCATTTATTATAACCCCTTGCACCCAACTCACGAGCCAATTGCTCACCCATTGCATGATGTGTCTATCTAATTTTTTCTAACGTTTAGCTAACATTTAGAATGCCACTGTATCTTTTCATTTCTCTCATATGAATAAAATTATAACCATTCTTCTTGCATCCCGTGCAAGTTTACTAGCGACAGCTAGAGAACTCTGCTTGAAACATTCATGCTCTTTGTGAAATGTGGTCATGCATATTTCTAGCTTTGGACTGTTAAAGTAGAATCCTTCCCAAATAATTCTTTTATTAAAAAATATGAACATGTGGATACAATATTCAGATTCAGGCTGAGAGGCACAAAATGTTTTCAACAGGTTTTATGCCTGAAAATTTGTCTGATATTTGTTGTAGAAAATTGCAGGCCTAGAAAATAGCATTTTCTAGAAAGAAAAATATTCTGCTAAACATTCCACCACCTGCTTCATGATGACTAACTTACAGGCAACAGGTTATTTTTTTTTAATAGATAGCATTATTAGGAGCTATTGTACAAAATAAGCATTTTTTCATATTAAATAAAATAGGTTTTCACTGACATAGTTTTGTAAAACAGGGGTATTTCTGCAATACTTTTTTTTTAGTCAGAAAGGAAAAAAAAGAGGAACAAGTCTGCCTGGCTTGCACCAGATTGTTTATGTTCTTCAGTGACAAAGTAAAATGACATCTGGCAGGAATTTCAGAAAACTGGGCAAATCCTGTGCCTCAGAAATATGTGATTTATGTGGGGAAGCAAAGAGTGAGGGGTCTGTGTGCAGTATGAGCTTTCAGACAAAAAATACAATGGAAAACCAGGCAGCTTTCATTCATTAAAGAGCTCATACTGCTTTTCACAGGACAAAAATTCTTTCTTCAAACAATTGTTCATCAAACACTGTATCTTAATTATCAAACTACTGGAAGATGATCTTATCACCATCTGCTAACGAGCATGCCCTCCTACACTGACACAGCAGGCACCTGTTAGAGGTGTTTATGTGCTAAGTTATTGGTAAATATTGTTAGACAGTCATCATGTTGCACTCCTATAAATACATATTTTGCAAAATGTTTAAATTCTAGTGGCATTCCACGAGAGAGAAAAGTTCTTTGACTTCATTATTCTGATGCAAAATGTTTGTCAGTGGGCTAAAAATTATCTACAATTAAAATATGGATAGAGAGAATATCTATGGGTGCATTTATTTGAATAAAAAAAGGTAAAAGCTATTCACAACCCTTTGCACTCCGGCACATAAATAAACTACTACCTGTTTGGGTCATGAAGAAAATTGCTTCAGAGGCATCTTATTTCAAAATTGTCTGACAGCTAAGAACTAGACTTCTTTCATTTTCTCTGCTATGAGTTTTTCAGGTTTATACTATCTTCCCTGTCTCCACTATAAAATTTTTCTTGCCTCATGCAAATATGTCTATGTGAATAGCACACAGTTGTTGAAGGGAGGTGATAAGAGTTACCGATACAAAGGCATTTTGTTATTTTTAATACTATTATTCTGATGGGAAAAAAACAGCAAAATATTTGTTAGTAGGCCAACTATTTTCTATTACAAAAACACGGCTTATAAGGAAAAATGGCTTATAAAGCCATTGAAAAGATTTCTTTAAGCATCTGAAGACTAAGTATGGTACTGAACCCACATTCTCAGCAAAATAGCTTTCACTGTGATCTACTTTATACTGGCTTATGTATACTTAAGCATTTTGGATGAAAGGACTTTGAAATCCTTAATGTTCTGTTCCTGTATCCATGAAAGTCAGTAATAAATTTCCTTTCCTTTTCAGTTGCATAGAAACAGGATCTGACAGGTTAAATCTTGTAATTTCTCATCAAAGTACAGGCAGGTTGTCATCATTAAGGCTGTTTTTCACAGTGGGACAAGCTTGAACAACAAAATGTCAAGAAAACAGAGGGGACAGAGATGTAAACAAATCCAAAGATTCTTAGCTCTTTCCCTCAGCTCTACGCACTAGGCTGCACAGTCTGTAAGATTTTTTTACTTGTAGACTCCAAGCATTTTGAAACTGTCTCACACACAGGTGTGCCCAGGGTGCTTAGGCTGAGAATGTTCCAGGTAATGCCTGGCTTCATTGGAACACATTTTTTTTCTATGCGAAATAGCTAAATTTGTTTGCTCAACAAGCAGATTTACCAGAAAATAGATTAGACATGGCTTTCGCTCCTAATCAGAGACATGACAGCTTCTTAAGCAGACTCCTGTTCACCTATTAGTTGTTCTGTTTAAAGGAACTTGCCAATCACTATTAAGGTTTCTTAATGAGTTTAACTTGAAAAATCAGCTGCTGTGCTGCAGATGTCCATCCATCAATTTGCTCCTGCATTTTCCATTAGGAACATTTGACTGTATGGTTATTTATCTGCTAGGGCAGTAAAACTGTCCCAACTTCTCATATATTCTGATGGGCATTTAAGAGACCATAATTCAGAATTATAGAGCTATAAAGCCATCTTCCTTCATTATTTAATAAGCAGACCCTAAATTAATGTTGTATATTCTTCCTTGTTTGTAGATCTCATGTCCTTTCTGTTATACCCATCTATCCACGTTGTTCTGGCCAATGATAATAAAACCTTACCATAGAGAGAGAGAGACTTTATCCAGAAAAATAATTTATTTCAGTGGCTAAAGACAAAGTAATGTTATAACCTATATTTAACACTGGACAGTCTGTATAGTCATGGAGTGAAGTGAAAATGTAATGAATTTGAAAAAAAATGAAATGTGAAATATATGAATAAAGTTTCAACTGGAAGGAGCTCTTAAGCAGACACCGGGGAATTCACTACTCAGACAAGATTTTTTTTCTGTTTAAGTAATTTATAACATCTTTTCCTGGTGTTCACTGAAGACTAGTTTTACCCGCTCAAATGGCACTAATAAGGTGCCTCACTAATTATTGTCATGAAACTCAGCAAAATCTAAATCTTGGATAATTCTACTTATCTCTCAACTATATTGAAATAGAATGGTGGGCAGAAAAACCCCATAGAGCAAAGCTGTACAATGTCATTAGAAAGCAGTCTAAAAAGAAGTGAAAATGATACATAGAAGTTCATTATTTTAACCTGCATGCCTTATGGTTAATTTGTAAAGATGTCAGTTATTTCCTGTAAAGCTCAGTTAAGTACATCATATGTATGATTCTGCTCTAAGTGACTTCTAAGTCAGTTGAGGCTTTTGTAAACCTGTCACTGTGCATCCAAAACACAGATCTCCCTCCTGAAAGGAATACATAAGTGAAGGAACGGTGCAGTTGTGCTGTGTAGTTACAATGCAGGGGAGACATGACCCTAGAGTAAGGAAATTCATAATCACCTAAAAGATGGACTCTGCTTCTCAACACCCAAATGCATACAAAAAGTGTCAAGAAAGAGCATAAAAGAAATATTAGGAACACAAAAATCTCCTCAACAAGTAGGCATGATGTCTATTCAACAGCTGCAGAAAACAAAAGAAACAAGGTAATACAAAATGTTGAAATCAGAGTCAGTCAGATAATCTTCCCTGATTCTTTCTCAGGGAGAAAAACAAATTAAAAGTAGTGAAAATTATTATGCAAATACACGGGAAGAAGTGCTTTTTAAGATGAATAATAATTATTGGTGCCATTAGACATGATTGAGATGAAGCTTAAAGGAGGTTTCAGAAATGAATAACACATTATATGAACAATAAACACGAAATGAAATTACAATAACCAGGGCTTATTAGGTTCTTCTAATTCAATATCATGCATCTACGACATATGCTAGAATTAAACTTAGATCTGTATCATACTATAATACAGTAACGAAAACATGAGTTATACTCCTCCACTTAATGGACCCAAGAAGGCCTAAAAAGAATTATAAATGATAGACATATATAAAAATTAGTTATATGCAACATGACCATGTGGGACAAACAGCCTGTACCAGTATTGAAGCCAAGTAAAAATTCTTAGAGTTCTGTTTCTTGTCCTGAGCAGAACAAAGATTGAACAGACTGAAGAAAATCACACTACAAATAATTGAACAGCTTCTTCTCAGAAAAGAATACCTTCCTAGAGAGACAATTTGCTTGGTAATTAACAGAATATTTTGCTATAAAATAAAAAGTTTATGCTGTAAGTTATTACTTCCTAGGGGCAATTTTATCCTGGCTGCTGACTGAAACGGTGGCATTTTCTGAAGGAGATCATCTCAAGGCTGCCACATTCTTTCACTGCAATTCATGAAGCCAATGCAGCACCTCTAATTGCATATCTCATCAACAAGATATTGAACCTGTCTGTAGGAACCTATTGGTGAAGGATAGTAAAGTGTGGGGGGAAGAAGAAAGGAGAGAGAGAGTATGTGTGTGTGTGTGTGCGTGTGCAGGTGTGTGTGTTCACTCACGCCATGGGGTAAGACTCTTTGAAAGTGTGAAGAGCTACTTGCAAGTCACATGAGCTAGAAGAAGGGGTAAAATTTTTCTGGAAAAAAAGAAGGAAAGAAGAGATAAAAAGGCAAAAGGGACTAGACAGCTGGTCCCTACTTCATTTTTGGACCAGGTATAGTTTTCCTTTGTGTCACTACAATTATCTGCTGGCTTAGATAGAAGGGCATCAGCAAAGGTCTGCTTTTTCTGGCTCAGGGAAATAGCTACCATTCATAATTAGAGATGACAAGCTAGACTGTATGGACCCCATGATTTATTTGTTCCTATGTGCAAATAATACTTGAGACGCTTCTTCTAAAACGGCCAGCTGAATTAATTTTCCCCAACCCAAAACCATCCTAAGGGAATTCAACTGTCATATCTCTACCCGCACCTCTGTGCCTCAACCAGCACCATGGATGTGTTGCATCTCTTACTGCCTTGCAATGGCAGTGATGTAGTTATTGCCAATTTCACTCTAAATGTGATGGATGGGAATCAATTAAAATACTGTGTTAGAGACAACAGGATGTTTACTTGGAATAATTTTTTTGATTTAGTAAAAGGTAGAACTAATAAAAGAAATTGCTTCTATCAGCTTTCACAATAGTTTAAAACTTATTGAGCACAACCAGACAAGTGTTTAGTTATCTGGAGGAGAAAGCTTGAGCAATGGTCTGGAAAAGCAAGGTCTTTTAAAATATGCCCATTTTTAAGATTTAGTTTCAGTCTCTTCTTTCCCTCCTCCCTGTCAAATAATTAAAGTTCTTGACTTGTTTCAAAGTAGCTCAGATTAAATTTCATTTTGTTAAGCACCTCAATTTTTCAGCTAGGAAAAAAAAAGACCATTAGGAATTTGCATTATCCATTACAGCCTCCTTCATGATCTGAAATTTATATGGGAAATGCTAATTGGACATTCATCATAATAAAGATAATGATTTCTGTAGTCTCCACAGTGATAATTAAGATGAAAGATGAAAATGATGCAGAGCGAACATTGTATTCTTTATTTGCTGTGAATGGAGAATGGAAAATTAATTCTGTCCTTGTCTGCAGGGTAGGGATGCCAGGCAGGGATAGAGGGCAACATGTACAAGAAGTTGTTTTGTCTAAAACATCTGAATTTGCTTAGCGGAAAGATGGTCCTGCTGTTTTTACTCCAGTACTCAGATGAAGAAGGCTGATATTGAGTGTAACCTCCTCTTACTATTGGGAGCTGTCCTGAAGACAGATGTGACTAATGAGGTTCTGTTCATTAAGCTTCAGTGCACTGTGCTTGACTTCTTTTGCTTTCCAAACAATGTGTGTTCCCAGTTCCTTGATGGGAAGGAGCAACTTCCATGGTGTGGAGTTTTAAGTTCATGCAGTGCCAGAAGCAGGCTTTGTGAATTAACTGGTCAGAATACTCATTGCCATGTCTATGTGCATCTGTTTTGAGACTAAAACCAAGCCAATAAAACAGAGCTTTGTGAAATACAAAGAATTTTATACAAAAATCTTTCCCTTACATTTGTTCTACTTCTCTTACAAAAGAGATTTGGTGAATTAAATCCAAGACTGAGATTGTTGACACTGTTATTTTTTCTGAAACTGGAAGGAACTTAAATTGTCAGCCTGAAGTCTTTGATGAACCCACACAGGACCCAAGAAAATCCAATATCACTAATTATCCATTCAGAAGACCAGTGTGACTATGGAGAGGCGTTGGCTTCCATCATAGGCTTGCTGGATACGTATTTGTCAGGAAGGATTTATGGCTTCTAGGTGCCTCTATGGGCTTCTGCTCCTGAAAAGAGGGTTGGAGAGCAGTCAGGGACTACTCAGAGACTCGGACGAGCCACAGATTGGTTCAGGCTGGTGGGCACTGTGTAGTGTTGGGCTGAGAGCACTGTGCTGCAGGCCCTTGGGAAAGTGCAGTCTGGAAGTAGGTGGCCAAGGCTGGACCGATCAGGCACCTCCACAAGTCATCTAGTCCTGTTGTCACTGAGGGCTAATGCAAACGAGCCCCAGAAAGAGCTGGAATGACAGTGCCTGGTCTGGCAAGGGTTGCTTCAGCTAGTGGCTTCCCATTGCAGTAGGATGAACAATATTTGGTGAATAGAGACCTATTATTCCCTCCTAGTTTTGGAGAGGGAGGTCTGTGGATACTGATATTGTTCAATAGTCCATAAAAATCTTTTACACAAGCGCATAAACATGGAATGCAAGACAAGTAATTGCACGTACAGAAAGAAAGACCATGGAGTTTGGCTAGTAGCTCATTGTGTATACACTGGCACACAGTTGTAAGAAGGAGATGGTACCTTTTGCCTTTCCAAATGGAAAAAATCTGAGAGACAATTCAATTAATACTCCAGCTTGTTTCAATAGCTGCTGGTTTTAATCCATTTCAGTAGCATCCTACAGGTTTATGAGGCCATAATCTGGTTCCTGAAAGGAAGAACTTTGAGGACAAGCAAGACGGTGAAACACAAGCACTATGCCTGGTGTGAACAACTTCACATGGGGCTGTGCAAATAAGTGACTTCTTGGTTTGCTTGCTGAATTGTGAGGGAGGGGGGAAAGGTGAGCCAGCAGCAGTGAGAACAGAAAACCAATTTACTTACTTGTTGATCCAGTTGGATCAACACAAAATGAGTGAACAGGAGAATATGATTTCTTAGGTGATTGTCCTCAAATAGAGCTTAAAAAACAAACAAAAAATCCTGCTTTTGGAGATATTCCATACTATAGAAAAGATTTGACTAGACACCAAAGGGCATGGCATGGGTGGTTAGAACATGCACCTCAGATTGAGCCATTTGAGCAGCTGCCTCTCTGCTGATGGTCTGTTATCAAAAGCACAATGGAACAACTTCAGAACAACAAGCTCTTCTGAGCTTCAAACCACTGGTCAGAACAAATACATTACCATCTTCTGAATTTTGCAAAGCTGCCACTTAAAAGGTTTCCATTTTTGGAGAATAATCCCTGTGTGGGGCTTTATTTAGTGATACTGCTTTTTGCTGAGGAAATCAGCATATTTTCTGTACGTATAGTAGGGGAGAAAATTGCAGAGAATTAATTTTACTCCTGAATTGAAGCATTTCCTAGATTGTAGTTGTATTTAGAAGGAATGGGAAATTGAGGTCCCAGGAGATAAATTTTTCAGAAAGTCCTTAGGTGCTTTGAATGTTTTAGTTCAGAGGTCTCGTCTGGAAATACTCTGATTTGGCCATAATAAGATGCCTATCTTGAACTTTTTAAATGAGACTCCAATGAATTCCTGCATCAACCTGAACTTTCTTTTTCATCTTGCTCATGCTCAAAGTTGAACTACCTTGAACTTTCATATACAACTCAATCTCAAGCACAACTTCTGATAAATCATGCATATTGAAAGCATTCTAAAAATTTTCATGCTTCCTTTTTTCCTGCTCAAATTCTACATCTGTTCCTGGACCCCCAGAGTGTCCAAGCAGAAGAAGCAGCTGCCAGACATTTCACAAACCCGTTCTTCCAGGAGGTTTCTTGACCCATTGCAACAGGCTTAAGGGAATAAAATTACTGGGATGAACTACAATAAGAACTCAGATCCAAATCCCGCTTTTCATGGTGCTTGAGCCGCTAAGTTGCATAATTGTTTTTTGACAGTTTAATGCTTTATGGAAGACATGGCAGTTAACCACAATTTTTACAAATAATCAGAGTATCCTTCATTAAATAAAGATACTTTAGCTTTTCACACACATTTTAAAGCATTGTTCATTCTGTTTAAAACAGGGTACAGAAGTTCAAAACTGACAGAAAGTGTATATAATGAATTGTTCATGAAAAGGAAAAGCCTGCATGATCTTGTCTAGGGATGGCTGCTCTCTGCCATCCCATGCCATGTTTATGGAAAGCTCTAAAGCAGTCACACTGGAAATAAGTAATTATCCAATCAGTGGTACACAGAAGGGTTCACAGGTGATGTTTACCTTCTCAGGGAAACTGAGTTTGTCTTCTTTATACTGGTTCTCTCTTTCTTTCCTTTTCTTCTCCCTCTAATCTACATAGCAATGCACACACTGTGTACAAAGGGTTGATCCTTCCTAGGGGAGTATTTTTCAAACATTAAAGGAATGGAAAAAGATCCCACGAAAATTCCATTTTCATGAGTTTGATTTTTCAGTGCAGAAGAGATCTAGAAAAGGAGACATAGTTTCTAAGCCTCTGCCAGTGTCATCTCAGCCTTCGAGAATTTCCTCAATTCTAACAGATTCAGTAATCTTAGGTTTGGTTTGCACTGGCATGAAAAATTCTGAATTTCATGATCAGGCACACCAGGCAGCAAGTCTTAAACCATCACATAATTATGCATCCACCCATGCGCGTGTGCAGACACACACACACAAAATAGCTTTTTAAAATTTGTGTAACTGCAATTTTGGGATTATGCACTGGTCAATTCGTATTGATGAAATAATTTTCTGCTATTCTGAGGCTATGTAGATTGCTCTTGAAACAACCAACAAATCCAAGATTATTTGTTTGGGACTCAAGAAGGTGAGAAGCCTTGTTTGCAGATAACAAGTAGTTTATCCTGCTAGGCGTCTCCTTAAAGGTAATATGCAATGTCACTGGAATGAAGAATTACATAATTTTGAAAGGAGCTATATGATTCATTGGTGCTGCTATTTTAAGTGGTATGGAAAAGCACTCCGCAAGTCCTATGATAGAGCTTACAAAAGGTTTGTTCCCAGCCTACACTTGGCATATATCACAAGACTTCATAAAATTCAGTATTACCTTTCTTTTTCCAGAATAGGAGGTAGTTAAAAGAAGATACTTGATTGAATTAGCATGGTGTGTGAGGAGAAATTAGCATGCATCTTTGATCTTAACATGTTTGCTCTACATAAATGAGAATTCTTGTGTATCAAGGTAGTGTTTGTGGAAAACCATATCACAGCCAGATGTATACATAGGTTAATACTCACCTCCTTCACAGTAGGGTTACCAGCAGCCTTAAGGAGAAAGGCAGAAGGGGAAGTGACAGTGCTTTCATGGAGCTGGCTGCAAAATAGATTGCAAGCAGGCAAGCAGGGAATTTTAAAGAGATTGAAAGATACTGTGGAATAAATAGGATATGAAAACCTTAACGTGCAAGGATTTTTTTACAATAGTTACTGTAAAGAGAGTTCCTCTTTTGGGAAAACTCACAACTGTGGAAGCATTTGTAACAGTATCAAGAACATTTTTTCTTAAGCAGTACTGTCTTGCAGCATACATTCATCAGATCTTGCTAGATAACCAAGCTCAGGCAGGCACTATCTGGCTGAGGAGACCCAGAAAGAACCTTTACAGCTGAATGGATGTTAGAAGTCTGTAGGTGGCATTTTCCTTCTGACACAGAATCAGTTGTGTGGTAGAAAAGCTGTTGTACCTTAGCAAAGTCTACAAGGGTTCTCATTACAAATAGTGCACTCAGTTTGTGGGTGGATAATTGTACCATGCCAAAATTTCACTTCAGGTAGTTCAGCTGAGCCTATTCAGCTTTGTTTGGTGTTTAAAATATTCTCCTTTGCTTCCTTTTCTATTACGCTTTCTAGCTTTCCTTTGTGTTCCCATGGGCATCCTCCAGTAGTGGGTTTGCCACGGCAAGCAAAATAATCATTATATATTGTATTAAGTTTGTAAACATAACCTAGGCCCTAAGTAGATACTGGTGGTAGAAACCTAGCTTTGAAACAACTGCTTAAATATAAATGGTGAGGTAGAGAACCTCCAACTAATAAGGAAGGTGACAAAAGCCTTGTGTTTTTCCAATAGTGTCCATTACAGGGCATTGCTGTCCTGTGGTTACAGGCACATACGCATTGTATTCACTGCTGTATATACATGCATAAAAAATACTAACACCAGGTGATTATCATATAATTAGAAGAAACATTGGGTACCTGTTTGATTCATGTAGAATCTGTTTCCACTCTTTGATTCAGACAGAATTAGCTGAGCTGCCTCCTGAGGATGAATAACAAAGTCCATGTTTCAGGAACCAGTCCTTCATATAACTAAGAAATTATTTTGAAAGAGGCTGAATGAAGAGTTGATGACTGGAAAATGGAAATCCAGGTGACAAAAACCATTAGTGTGTCTAAGCTAGATTCTGCTGCCTTCAGCTAGAGTTTTCGTGTTCAGTCTTTGTTAAAAACTAGATTTCTTGCTCCCAAGATAGAAGATTTTCCCATTCTCCTCTCAGTGACACTTGAGTTTAGCACTTCCAGCTAAATAGCTAATTGCTTTTCTCAAAATAATAAAACATGCATTGGCCAAAGACAGGCTTTACTGACAGAAAGCAGAAAGAATGGGCTTGTTATTAAAATTTCATATGAAAGTATTATAAAGAATATGTATAGTTTTATAATTTATTTATGTGCTTACTTCCAAGCTAAAGAATTGCAACTAACATTTACTTGGATTTGAACTGGGAAAAAAGAATTACTGACATATTTTCTTTTTGAAAATCTTTGCAGTGTTGTGGAAAGTGTTTTTCTCCTTTTCTATGTTCTTTCATTTTTTCTCAAAATCAGAAGGTGCTTCCTTCAGTTCTCAAATAAAAAGTTTGAGCATTTCTTTTAACAAAACATCATTCAGTAGGACTTTCACTTCAAATACTGTAATTTCTGCTGTGACGCACTCTGTTCAGTTTTGCTAAACATAACTAACACAGTAACCCTGTGGCTGGAAACCATGTCCTAAGGCAGGGAGCCGGCTTTGATGCCTCCAAGCTGCTCCAGCCCAGTCATCTTGATTAGACAATTCCCTATGTAATTAGGCTGCACCTTAAGCTGGGTGACCTAGAAACCAGGACTGATGGAAGCACATATACTGCCAAATCTCCATGCTTAAATGGGTGATGCCTACTGGAGTCCCAGTGAAACAAAGCCAGTCCTCAGTGCAAGGAGAATCATGTTACTGGCTGCAAAGTACTTAAATTGGAAATTCCTATTCTTTTTAGGCACTATCTTATGTTTCACTGAGCAGACAGTAGAATTCACTGTGGCTCAGAAACCCAAAGCATGATCTATGCCCCCCTTTAAGTCATTGGAACTGACTTCAAGGTAATATATTTGTCAGTCCTTAAGTGACTGAATCTGGCACTATGACATGAATGATATTCCTGTGGTTAAAGAAATATTCAGAATATATTCCTAAAGCAACAAGGCAACTTCCAAGCTCAGCTTTGACAAAATATATCAAGCTATTCAGTTTTCATACTCCTATAAGCTAGCATTCCCTCTGTATCTGCAGATTACTTATATGGCCTTCATCACTTCAGCATTTTGGTGCTATGAGATATGCATATTATAATACGCATAACTTTAATGAGTAACTTTTTGTCTAGAGAATTAATGGGAATTCCAGATAGGTGAGATTAATAGTTCTTACAGGCTGAGTGGCTCAAGTGACTAAACAGGATGCAGAGCTGGCTGCTGATTCAAATTCAGCCTGGGTCAGTGATTTCCAAAGTTTTTCCTTTGACAAATGAAGAAGAGGACTGGATGCTGTGAAAGCAACAGGGATGAAAAGTCAAAAAGTTACTGGGAGTTGGCATGGAGGAGCTGAGCTTTAGCAAAAGAGGCTGCAGGCAGTTTCAGAGGAAAGTGAGAATTACGGTGTGGATGGCAGTCACAGGTGACCTTTTGGGCTGGAGTAGCAAGGTATTGTATAAGCCCCCTCTGAGCCAATAGGTCTGGGCAGGGGGAAGCTGGAATGGATGTAGCAAGGCACTGTGCAGGTCGATTTGAGGTGCATCAGCAGAGTGGTATGTCAGGAGTTAACATAAAACCTTCCTAACATGCTGCTGGCTTACTGACAGCAATATTAAATCCTTGACTTTCTGCTCACGATATACACTCAGGATAAAATTTATGAGCACATTGCTGAGAAAAGAGTCCCTGATCCCCACAGAAGCTGTACATTTCTTTTGGCATCATAGTTTCTTTCAGTGCTTAATCCCTCTTCACCTCCCCCCAGTCTTTATCTGCAAAGGCTTGTCAGCAGCTGAAAGAATATGGTTTCTAATAGTTTAAATTAAGTAGCACGTTTACACTTTGGTGTAAATTTAGTTTTGTTTGGTTTCTTCCCTTTTTTTTTTTTTGCTGGCTTTTTTTCAGTGAGATGTCATCACCTCTTGGATTTTAGATTATAAAATGCAAGGAGGTTTTTGCATGAATTGAGGAAGGAAGAAATGTGTGTTGACAAAATTGTACTGTGAAATTGGAGATTGCAAGGGTTTGTTTAACATTTATACTCACATATTTTTCATGGCTGTTTTTATATTCAGTTCCAGATATATATATATATAGCCTTCATGCTTGTCATCATGCACATTTTGACATCGTCAGTTTCAAAAACCAGAAAACATATATATCTTCTATAAAAAAAATTAAGTTGTGAAACTGTGTGCAGTAAGTGCACAACTACACAATGAAGTGTTTTACCTGTACTTGTAAAAAAATTGAGAGAATTTTATTCATTTCAGTGCTGCCTTCAGGATTAAAAAGAATTTAAAAACTATATGCAGAAGCAAGCATATCTTGCATATCTTCTCAAAAGTCACTGAGGTCCAAGGGAGACAATAAGGGCTTAGCTGCAGCCACTTGATGCTGGGACACCTCTTGGCTTCCCTTGGTCACTCGGAGCAGTGGATGGAGACTACCATCAGCTGGCCATGGGAATTGTTCCCACACAAACAGAATCAGAGGATCAGAGCATGTTTTTCTTCCAACCTAGATGTGAGGGAAGCCTGATGCATAGTATATGTTTTGGGAAATGCAAACAGGGATGCAGGAAAAATAGACAAAACACTATGCACGTGTATAGGTGGACTTGCAAAAGCTGACAGGTGGAAAATCAGCATTATAGCTGGCTACTTCCAGCTTTGATAACACGTGAAGGTGGAACAGAGTCGGCTTCAGAAGGATTTTATTTTTCTAATTTCACATGGACAGTAACAGGAATTTGAGCTTGCTGGTAACCACAACTGTCTAATGAAAATCTGCATACAGAAAAGATAAGACAATATTATTTTGACCTTGTTAAATGTTTGCCCAACCAAACAGCAGACCTTCAAGTCAGCTTGGTGTCCCACAGATGTCATGAAGGTTCTTTAAAGGTATCAGGTCCTTTTTCTATAGATGAGAAGGTAAGACAGGAACTTAAGCCCTTTCTTTTGAAATATTCACCCAGCTCTAATTGAGGGCAGGCTGTAAAAGGAAGGTTTGCTCTACTTGCATTCTGTAAGTGAATGTAAGGTAGTCTTCATCTTCACCCAGGACTGTCAGCCTTTATTCTCCATGAATGCTACATGAACTTAAAAAAGAATTTTTAAAGTATTTGTTTATTATTTATTTACACATACATATACTTTCCATCCCATGAGAATGACCTTCAAATAATAGATCAAAACATGAGAGCATGTTGGAGCATGTTTGAGCTGAAGCTACGGGTATGCTTCAGAGTGATGACAAAGTTTCTCATTTATGTAGCTCCTTTCATAACATAAAATTAACTATTTATGTGGTTGATATTGATTTATACAAAACAATGAGCTTTAAGCTTATTGTGAGCAAGATTGAGATGTTTCACTAGAATAAGAAATTTTGGGAAAATTATGGCAGCACTGAGCAACAGTCTTAAATACAATCTAGTCATTAGGATCAAGTGAGTGGATGAAATAGGGAGCATCATTATACCATTCTAGAAATCCATGCTGCAGCTGTGTGGTGTGCAGCCCTATTCTAATCGTCTTAAAAAGGATATAGTAGAGTTGAACAGATTCAGAAAACGGGCGGGATTTGTTTTCACATGATGAGTGACCGTGAGTCCAGGGACTCTTTGAGCCTGGAAAAGAGATGACTTGAGGTCTTTAAAACCATGTGTGTCACAGAGATGGTGAACACAGGCCAGTTTGCCTTGTCTTCCAAGAGATGATCTAAGAGTTGTCTTAATGATATACCAGCTGGTAGGCTCCAAACTCTCCAATGAAAGTGATTCTTCATGTGATGGAGATGTAAACTTTGCAACTAAAACTCTATTCAGATGTGAGAAACAATATTCCTTATTTGTTCTACCTTTATCTTTTCTGTAACTTTGGACATTATGTAAAAGACTAGGCAGCGAGATGATAGCTCCCAGCTGGCTTGCTGGAGTGATTTCTCTGGAGCAGCAAGGACTCAGTAGTAAAAAACCCAAAATTAACCCAAATAAAATCCGTCAGGCCACACTTCCCTTTAAAACAGACTGAAAGCAACCAAAGCAAATTGACTAGCCAGTGCAACTCACATTGCTGCTAAGTTCAAGAATGCTGCTCAGACACAACAGATCTCATATTTGTCGGTCCAGGAAGACAGGAATGGGATGAATGCTTTGTAGCTGTTGTTTCATACACCACTCCTTAGGCAATGAGAGCTTTATTGCTGAGACTACTGACACTAGATCAGGTCTTTGGGAAAAAAACCCAAAACCAACAAACATTTTATTTTGTGAATTATTACAGTTGTGGAATGAATCCCTGCTGCTGTCTTGAGTAAGCTGAGGCTGACTAATGTCTGCAGCCACAAGGAAGGAAGGTTTTGTAATCTATAGTCTCTCTCAGAAGATATAATTCCATCCACCATACTAAATCACAGGAAACGTTGCCTCTTGTCGAAAGTCTGAGATTAAGGCAACAACAATTTCCTTTTCTTGACTCTGTTTCTTGTTCTTGGTCCATCTGTCTTTAAACAAACAAGCAAGCAAAACCAAATAAAACTGAAGCCAAATAAAAAAACCCCAACAAAACCTTTCCAGGATGATCTTCTCCAGACCAATACTGCATTTCAGAAGTGTCTTTTTCTAGGATATTGAATGCAGTGAAACTTTACAAAAAGACACTTCATGCAAGAAATCTGTGTCCAATTAATGGTCATAGCTTATAGCCCATTTTAAGACAAGGCTGAAGAGACTGATATTTTACTGTTCAAAAAACAGGACCACTGTTTTTAGCAGTTGTATAAGAGCATCGTTAGTTGCACGAGGCTGTAAAGTGCTGATGAGAGCTGATCCTACCCAGTGGAGGGTGGCAGCAAGGGGCCCTGCCCTCCCAAGGCTCCTGTCACCTCAGCCAGCTTCAGCTGAGGCTTTTTTTCCATGAATTTCTGCCATCTTTCTTCGGGCATGAGGAGCTGTGTATTGCTCAGCCTTCTGTGGTGCACATACAATCAGGAATAAATTAAGCTTTTCACAGCAAATAAAATTCAATTGTTTCTCTCTGAAGAGCAAAACCAATGCATTTTTTTTGAGTTATCATTTTTGTTACCATAAAGATGGCTTTCTGGCTGTTTTTTTTAAGTCGTGCACAGCAAATAGCCATGCTACTCTGCAGCAGTGTTTTTCCTTGACCACACTATAATCCCTTTCCTTGAATTCTCCCAGCCCCTGCGATTACTGGTGCAAGCCTTCTTGTAACGAGAACGAGAAAAAAACTAGATCAGACTTACAGTCAGAATTTTAACCACAGCACTCCCTAAACCAAACACTTCTCAGTTCCATGAAGCCCATTTGTGTTGCAGGTGATGTTAGCAATGGTGGAGCTACATCAATGACAGCAATGGTAGAACAAGTTAAGGCAACTTGTCTAGACAGGCACTTCTCAGAGTACACTGCTCTTCTACTTCGCTTTCACAGACCTACACACAAACTCGGAAACCGGTCACACCTTGAAATGTACAGGGGGTTGTTTTAAAGGGACCTAATAAAATTCCCTTTATTCCTGAAGGCACCTGTATTTCTCAGGTTATGAACATTTTTGCTGCACTGTTGGACATGGAGATCTTACAGAGGCTGAGATCATATTTTGCTAGGTGGTTTATAGACCCTTTTAAAAAACATATATATACAGACCTAAACACGTAGGTTTGTGGTTTATGATTATAAAAAAAGACTGTTACTAGAGAGAGACTGTATTTTGTTGGAATCTCCTGATAACAAGAAAAACGGAAAAGTTTGCAATACACAAACCTTTTTGCTCATTAGAACAAAAGCAAGAAACTTCACCGTGCAAACTAGGATCAGCGACTCTAACATAATTTGATTATGCTAATCAGATTGAGAATTGGAGGGAAAAGGTGACTGGTATCCATGGAAGGAAAGGTCCTAGCAAAGCGAGATGTGAGAATGTTGTTAACCCTGTGGGGGAGAGAGAGGAAGATAATTATCACCTCAGGAGATGGGTCACGGGGTAAATTGCAATGTGCACTACACAGCCATGTATTTAAAGCCAATATCTACAGAAAATATTTCTAGTCAAACCAGGTTAAGGGAAACAAAGGTGCAAAGATGGGAAGTAACTCACTCTTTTTCTCTATCATCATCTGTTGTAACTTTGTGTAGCAAATTGCCTCTCTCACAGCTCCTGATACACATCAATTTTTAAGAGAGAAAGTATGGCCTAATGAGGTGAGGTAGCTTAACTCCAGCTGCCCTGTGAATAAATCAGCAACAGAATTAGGAGCCATGACCTTTCTCATCCTGGTGAACCTCCCTGACATAACTCCTCACTCCTGCTGGGGGCTGAAGTCGGATCTCAGTTGAATGGGGTTTTTTTTCTTCTCTGTTATTAGGTGTGTCTGAAAATGTTGTTTTATTAGGCAGCTTTGCTTCTAGGAGAGAATAAAAAGCTGAAATAAAGGTTGAAGAATAAAATCCACCTCTGAACTTCGGAGCAGCATGAAAATGAAAGCTGTTGGGAAGAATGTCTGCCTTTTAAATTACTCATGCATCACTCAACTTGGACAATAAGCAAACAGCTGGCTCTGGTGGAACAGGTTCACTCTCTGGAGGAAAATGGTTTACATAGGGTGAGAGTTTATATTTCCCCTTTACTGTCTGACTGAATGTGTAATAAAAGACAGTCCAAGTGAGAGAGAGATCATTAGCATCTGTTAATATGGGAGGATTTAATAATTTGACATATCCTGACCAAAAGATGGGATGGAAAATTGGAGAGAAAGTAAAAAAGATAAATTAAAAATGACGTCTACCCTAACTTTCATTACATTATTAAAGCTCTTTCCATCTGATCTCAAATGCCATGTGGATGGGTCAATTTGCAGATTGCCGTGGACATCCTAATGTTCATGTAGGCACTTCAAGACAAGCTGTCATAAATAGTTAAGTTGCCCTGGGAGCAGCGCCAAAATGCATTTCAGTGATGACTGCAGAGATGCCTGCTAAAAAGCAAACAGCACATTAGCAGCCCTCAGAGTTATTGTGCAAATGGAGTGTGAAATTCCGGTCCATTGCTCTGCACTATAACTTTTTGTCTCCCTGATATAATGATTAAGAGAAGCTTTGCTTGATTTGATGGTGGGTGGAAAGAAGGGTGTGAAAAATGAAAAAAAATCTCCTTTGGACGTTTCACTTGACCTTCAGGAAACTCCAAGGGAGGGTTGGTTGTCTGATCTACACACAGAGGAATAAACTGGCTTTGTTTGTTCTAAAATCTGGTGCTGAATTAAGAAGCCCAGGGATGCGTGATGTGGAATCACCATAAAATAAAATGTCCCAAGCAGTTATTAAATATTTAAAAAGCAATCTGAAGCTAACTGTTGGTTGAAATGAATGAAGGGGGAAAGATCGTACTGTAGCCCTTGGGAGAAATGCTCCGCTTAAAACCCACAAGGTTGGAACTGATCTGTGGTTCTGTGTTAATTTACTGGAAATTATTTCTTTTGCACTTTCATTATTATTATTAATGATAACACTTCATACTTTCAGACCATCTTACATCTCAAAGTATTTCAAATAATTGAGCCTCCTAGTCATAGAATGATTACTGCTGGTGGAGCACAAAGTGCAGTGCCTTAAAAGGTGGGTAAGTATCATCCTATTTTACCACTGAGATGGAGAGGGATGTAGTGATTTGTCAGGGCTCGCATCGGTGGCAGATGCAGGGTCAGAACATAAATTTTCTGACCTGTAGCTCCACTTAACTGTGCTGCCTGTCCAAAGCACTCGTTTCATCTGTCTTCTGCTACCAACTGATAGGCACAAAAGTAACGGCCTGAGAAATTGACCCAAAGATTGCTGAAATCAGTGGCAGTGCTTTGAAGGAGCTTTAGAGCAGCCTTAAAATTTGATCTTTAACTTCATGTGCATTTTATATTCTGCTTTCCAAACACAGGGACCTTTTACATTTTAAACAATGAATGCCTCCAAAATTGTAAATTACCTTTGAAACCTCAGTGGCAGAGCCAAACCAGAGAAAGCAGGGGTCCAGTCTTCTGCTTAAGCACTAGGCTAAACTTCTTCCTGTAATTGCTTTCAGTGTCACACAGTGGATAAAATATATTATGGTGTTCAAGTACATACATTGGGCCAAGCTGTAGTTCTTACAAAGAACAGATTCAGGCAAAGCATTTGTGGATTTGTCACTACCCCAATTCTTACAGAAAACAGGATGAATGCCTTTGATTTGCAGTGAAAAGCTTTCATCAGTCACCATTTGTTACAGAAAAAGAAAAAGAAATAGAAAACAAGGCTTAATCAGTAACTGAAAGCTAGCAGGGAAAAGTTTGCTTGTGAATCTCATGAAATTTTGTGTAGTTTTTCAATAGTTGCTGCAAGTTTTACTAGATTTAGAGGCTAGATTAGCTACCTCTGGGGAAAGAAGATAAGACTTTCTTTCTGCCAGTTGCACAGTTATGCTAAGTACTATGTAAGTAGTCCATGAAAGCTTTAGTGAGGCCTTGAGAGTATGCTATGATCAATTAACTAGATCAGTCTAATACCCAAATTAAAGACATTATCCAGGCATCACAGAAGGCAAGGAGACTACCCCAAATTAGAGTCACATCCTATCTAAATGAGAAGAAACAAAGTAAGAAAAAGAAGAGATGGATTATATACTCATTGCTAAAGCTGGAACAATACATTTCCAACTTAAAATTGCAGCTCTGTTGTATTGGAGAGCTCCATAGCTGTAAATAATAAAAATATTAGTTTTCCTACTGCCTGTCAAGCATGAGCAAAATGAAAAAAAAAAAGAAAGAAACAAGAATACTGAGTGTCATATATTTTGTTTCAGTCACTTTAGGGATGAACTTAAAGGATGCTTGTGGTCTGCGTCTCTCCTCAGCTGACAGATGGGTATATGCTGATGGATACTTGGTTTCCATCAAAAGACAGTACCTGGAGAAGCCAGTTGAAACATGGGTGACTTTCACTGCACACTTGCACACATGTGGGACATAGCAGCACATACTGGGATATCGAGACGGTCTGCTTGGCTTGGCTGACTGGCCTTTGGGTCTGAGGGTCAGACGTAAGGGAATAGTCCTAGGCTTGCTGAACCACGGGGTCTGAGACCTCTTTGTTTGAGAGTGACTTTCCTTTGATCAAGTTAAACTGCTCCTGTTGTATAAATAAAGGTGATAGACTACAGAAGCACTAACATTTTACCAGAGAAAAATCCATATATACAGGCACAGAAGCTTGGAGTAAGCTTCTTTACTCTGAAGTTCATAGCACCTCAATTATTCCCAGTATGGATTTTTTCCTATAGTGAGTACATAAAGAACATCAGCAGACACTACCGAGCATTTGGAACATGGGAGTAACTTTGGGCAAACACTGTAGAGTTAAGAATTTGTTTGACAAATTCAGCCTCCTTCTGTATTTGCAGATTATTCATGAACTTCGAATCTGCAGAACTGGTCAAACAGAATTTGCCAAATCCTGGGTTCTCTCTGCAGTGTCCTTGACCTGGTTTGGGGAATATATTTGTGCCTGAAAATATCCAGCTAATATAACAGGGGAATATAAAGGACAATAATGAAATAAGATGGTTTTCCAATGAATTTTCAATTCTGAGCCTGACTTGTCATTAAATACTTTAGTTGCTGTTCACCTGACTGGATGAACAAGGTCCCTGTCTCACAGCAGGCTGAAATAAGTGTTTTGACTTTGCTACCTAGATTACGTCCAAAGCTTTATGAATATGAAAAGAGAGGCACACAGGTGAATCCAACCAGAATCTAGTTGTTTTCAATACAATTTCAGCTCCAAACTGACTTTCTGCTTACTTATGTCTTGAAACAAATTCAGTGGTTTATTTGAACACAGTTTAGTCTTGGCTACTCAAGAGTGTCAGTCACCAATGTTGGCTGGTTTTTTCCACAAACTCACAGTGTTTTCAAGCCAGTTGCATAAATATGATATAAAGGTGTTCATGTGTATACCCATGAGCCTTTCTTTCTAAAAATAGTTTTGTGAGCTTAAAAAAGCTATGCAAGTAGTTAATAATTCCTATACAAGTAGTCTGCAGATCCTATACAAGTAGTGTGCAGATCCTATAAAAAAGGAATCATAGATTTTAGTCAAACAATGTGTACAAACACTTTTAAAGTGTCTGCCTTGTTCTCTCTATTCAGTGTATTTGTTTCATATATGCTCTGAAAATCAGAAGAGAGATTTGAGCTTAAAATATCAACCTTTTTAATTATTAACACTTATGCTATGTGATTAGTATAAATAATAACCAAGTTCTATTGAACTTTTACCAACTGGCGTGCAAAGACCCTGAGGATGATAAAACTGCTACAAAGCAGTTTCATCATCCCAGCAAGGTCATATGTTTTAACTTTCTGAGGCTCTGTTCCTAAAATGAACACTGTACTTTTATCCTGCATGCTCTGTGCAGTTTCAGCAGGGTAAGGTCTGGAAAAGTGTTCTAAGAGTGGGTTTCTGGCAAGTGTATATGACATTTAAGGAGATATTTTCTATATTAGAAATTTACTGCATGGCTCTCCAGGCAAACCTTTCTAATAGAGCTTCCTTTACTCATGAACTTTGTCTATTCTAAACAATGAATCAAATTTACTAAAATAGTTTCACAAGGTCCTTTTAAATCAATGTTATTGTTTCACGCATGCAAATTCCTCACCCTCCTTTAACCTCTCCCCACCCAAGTGAATATAATGGGAGAAACGCTGTTGGAGGCTCAGGATTTCATAAATGCTCCGGATATAAGTAGGAAATGTGAAGACATTGTATCACTCTGGGTATTAGTAGCAGATGAATTTACATGCATTTCATTATTACTACTTTTGTAAGCACTGTTTCATTAGGAAGTAAATCAGATGTGACTTGCAAATGGTGTCTTTAAATACATCCCAACAATATTTATTTAGGAGCTAATCATTTCTGGCAGAAGCCTGAGAAATTTTTTAATTCCAGGTGTTCAACATTATAATGGTCCATTTTGGTTTTTACTTGATGTTTATAAATGCTTTAGCACAGTTGTTTTGGTAGCTTTCTGTAGCTTCTTTAAAAAATCTTTTTATTTTTGGACTGTTTCAAATAAATTGTGCAGGAGAGTCCTCAAGAGAAGAAAATCTCAGATAATAAACCAGAGGTGAAATTGGGTTTTTTTTATATATAAACTGGATGGGTTATCCCCTGTACAGCTGGATAGACAATGGCCAAGGGTTTCTATTTTGAACATTAGCATGTATAATATAAAGACTATCATATATTCCACAACAGTTGATGAATATGTTTGTGGTCTGGAAATCTAAAGATACTCGAGGAAAATGCTCCCAAGCATACTCTAACATACAGACAGCCTGAACTACTCAGCATTTGGGGGTGGATTGCTACAACGTGAGGAGAAATCAGGAAGACTAGACCAGGGTGTTATCTCCTTGGTTTTGGGACACAAGCAGACATACTGAGGAAAATGTTAGATATGTAAGGTCACACCTTTTTTAAGAGCTGAAGGATTTATAGATAACCCAGGTAGGAGCATAGATCTTTCCTTAGTCTAGAGTTTTATCTATTCATTGAATACAAATCTTTCCAGCAGTCAATTTGTTTTCCTGTAAGAGCAAGCAACCCAACAAGTCCGTAAGGTAGAAGAAAACTGAAAATAAAACAAAACTCAAAGTGATTCTGACATCAAACGAAACATCAGACTGGGCTTCTCCAGCACCCCTAACCATGATCCTTCTGACATGATACCTCAAAACTGCAATTTTAAATATCTTGCATTCTCCTGTTAGACTGGGAGGGCTCCTGGTCTCTGTGGTTTGCTCTTTTACCTCACCAAGTTTTGTGCCTGAAATGTTCTCTCCTTCTCGTGAATGGGAGAATTGCTTTGAGAGGAAAGTCAGGCACAGCTTGTGCAACTTGTGCTCTGGTCACCTTCTGTCCCTGTGAGGTGACCCACTGAGGCATGGTGAGCTCATCTGTAATATGCATGGGACAGAAGTCTCTTCTGGTCTCTCAGGTCATAGTTTTGGTCCCAGGAACAGTATATGAATGTCAGGGCACAAAACCTCTCCCATTGTTCTGGGACTGTATAATCTCTCTTCTGTATTAGTTTGGCTCTTCCTCTCTGTGTGAAGAAGAGAGGAAAAGAGGAACATGCTTGGCAGAACAACTACACTGGGCGCAGGAGGCTGAGGGTCTACCTCCAGCGGCCCCGGTACTGACAGGAAAACAGATGATGACGTGAAAACGTGGCCCCTGTCTGGTCCCTGCCTTTAGAATATCGTGGGTTCCTTTCCACAGCTTCTCAAAGAGCATCTTCAGGGCACGTGTTCTGAGTGCTTCTTGCAAGAGTTTTAAGTATCAATTTGTTTCTGATGAGAGATTCTGTGTTTACTCCCTGTGTGGTTTTCCATAAGATCTATGGCTAGTTGATGTCAAGAACTATTACAATCACACATTCTTAAAGTGGCGTAATGAGATTTCCTTCCTTTATCTGCAGTGTTCTTCCTCGACATTTTCCATAAAGACACTGTTTGTGATGAACTCATTCCTCTGATTGTGATGTAATTTGCATTTATGAGTTAGAATTATGAAATAACAGATTCTAGCTTTGTTTAAAACTTTGTGACTTAGAAAATGTCTTAAGTACAGATAAAAAAAATTGAAGCAGCCTTTTGTTTAACTAAGTAGGATTCTTTCCTGTGCAGGTGAGTCCTTGGGTGTTGTAAAAATTCTTATCTAAATCTAATGTTTAGGTCACTTTTTAATACACAACTTGCTTGAAAGCTTAAAATAGACAAAAATTCTTTTAAATATTTAAGGATATTTGTTGTCTGTGAATCTTGAATATAAATGACTACAAGCATCTATCTTCTAAGAAGTAAGCAATATACTGGACTTTGTTATTTTAATTTTCTTTTCCTGAGTTCATTCACCATGCATCTGTCAGTGAAATCCATCTACTTTCCAGTCCATCAAATAAACTTGTAATAGCATTTGGTTTTGACTGGTTTTGAATAACAACTTTCAGAACAATATGGAAATTCAGTAAACATGAATTGTTAATCTTGTCCAAAACAGATGTTTCCTTCCGTGAGGAAGCTGTTTTCAGTTTTTTCTGCTCTTACCCAATCATTTTTGCCCTGTGGCAGCAATGTCTTGCTTTTGCACCCCTCATTCTAATAGTAAAACTGTTATTTTGGGGCGCTCCATAAATCTGATCACTAAAATGTTCTGAGTTAAAAAAAAGTTAGCCAGCAAAAGATTGTTTTAAACACTTGAGTCATTTTGCAACCAATGCTAGTATATCATGGAGCTATGTTCTTAATATCCTGGTTTGTAAATCAAGGGAATAGATGTCTTCATGCTTAGAAGAAGGCCTAAACTGATTATTAAATGACAGGATAAAGATTATGGCTGGGTGCCAAAAGTTAGACTCAGTGTTGCATGGTATTGACTTAGCATTAGCCTTGATAGTCTACAGGATGAAAGAGGAATTAATTCTTATACTCATAACAATTTCAGTGTCTTTCCTACTGAACGACTGACAAAATAGCTTTGGAGTGGTGGACATTTGCCTTCTAATATCATGGACTAAACTCCAACAGTTCCTGCTGAAAAGCAAAAATTAGGCAACCAGCAGGCAACCATCAGACAGCAAAATTCATTTGATATGATTTTATATCTGTGATCCTCCCACAGGTATGATTTGTTCATACAGGGCTGAGAGACTCCTCGCCCCATTTCAAATGAAGTTGCCTTATAAAGGTACTTGAAAGGAAAGCTCAGCTTGTAATCATGAAACAGATTGTACTAGTTTGAAAACAAACTAGTGGGAGATTGCAAGTCAGAATTATAATTTAATAGGAAAATTAAAAATAATGCAATAGTACAAGAACACTGACAGAGTCAGGATACAACCTGACACCCTGTTAGTCAGGGTGGTGGTAGCAGTCCAGATGAAGTGGTTCTGTTGAAGCAGCGATCCTGTAGAAGGGTCTGGTCTTCACCTGAAGGATTAGCGGTAGCTCTTGTCCTCTGAGAATCCAGTAGGTAGGGCTCACTGTGGTGTTCCAAACCTCAGATTATATCCAAATAGGAATGCTTGGTTCCTCCCCCTGGGCGGAGCATCTCGCAATGGGTTGATGTAATTTTATGAGTCATGCAGCGAGGCTAGATGGCCCATTAACAGAAGATATCCCTCCAGAGAGAGTTATCAGGAATGTGTCACAGAAGAGGTAAAAAACACTGCCCCACCTGCTTTGACAGCTTGTGAAGATAATAGAATACATGCTTTTGGCTACATCTTACTTTGTAACCTGGGACACAGATTATGTCTTCCACACAGTAGTTCAGCCTAACAACTCTCAAAACAACCTAGTAGGAGTGTGTTAAAACTTGCTTAGATAGTAAGTCTTAATTTCTGCGTGTCTGATGCTGTTTGACATGGCCCGCATAGCTAGAATATCTCCTGGTTTGCATATCCTTTTACTTTGTCTTTAATTTTCCTTGTATTTTACACAGATTCAAGTAGTCTTTTGTGAGGCAACAAAAAGTTTGAAAAAAGTGCTTTAATATTTGAAAAACTGCATGTCAGGTAATGGAGATGGGAATGCTGTAGGAAGACTGTGTTCAAGGGAACCTGACTTTTACCACTGAGTAGGAAAACACAGATTATTCTTGCAAGATTTGCTCTCTAGGATCACAGGCAATTTAGCAGCATAGCTGTGTTTAGCAGAAGCCATAATGGTCTTTCCTTTTAAGGCTTTGACACTGCCGGCCTGTGAACATTTTTATGCATACAAAATATACACTTTCAAGTTCACCAGTCAGTTATAAAAGCTATTTTTCCTGTGTGCTTATTATTCATCTGTCAGGAGAAAAATGCATATTTTTTAGGTGAACTGAAAGGCCCACTTTAAAACTGAGAAGCACTAGACTGTTTAAGATCAGATTTAATAAGTTATCAGTATGAGTGCTGACATTTTAAAATGACCTATGAACAAACAGACTGCAAGGTTGAAACTCATCCTCAATTTAACTCTTGAAGTCCTAACTTCAGGCAGAGATAAGAAGGTAGCCCAAAAACCAACCTGTAAACATGGTACTCAATGCACTATTTTTATGGGCATAAATAAATGTCTTAAGGTTTCCTAGCTTGTTTGTGCTTTTGTTTGGAAAAAATGTAGGGTAAGGCAAGTATCTCTGGAGCTGTCACAGAAACAAATTCATGAACACTTGTATGGTTGGGTAGTCCTCCTCTTTGGGCTTTAGAGTTGAAAGATAAGGAGTGAAGTCTGGAAGAGAAGCAGGAGAGACAGGAGCAACAGTTACTTTGTGCACACCCTGCTCAGCAGGTGATGTATGAAAACACAGCCCAATGCCGGGGGCACAGCAGCACCTTCCAGGTGAGCACGGAGCATGGGCACACAGAGAGAACCCGAACCGTCAGAGGTGCCCCAGATCTGGGGAGAAGCATTGGAATGTGGCAGCATGAAGGAGAAGAACCTATAGGCTGCCTCTGATGTCTTCATCTGAAAAATCAAACCTGTTTCTTATCAGTAGGCAGCTGTGGTCTTCAAAAGGGAGATGGTGGTTAATGGTAGCAGGGTCTGAGAACTGGAGACCAAGACATTCACTAAATGCAGCAATGACACACTGGGCATCTTGCACAGAGGATCTCACACTCCACACCAAACCCCGTAGTTAAAACTAATTGGCAAATGTGAAGGGTAAGGAGCTATTCTACAGATTAGAGCAAACCTGCAGTTATGCATTGAATAATGGAATTATTTGTGAAAATATAATTAAATGGTGTGTGAATAATCATACCTATAGGTACAACATGTCAGACTGAAATTCTTATTCATAAATATGTGGCTACTTTTCTAAAAATATTCTGTTAGGAAATAAAAGAAATAATATCCCCATGTAAGTCCTTCTAGAGAAGACTGGTTTTGAAAAACGCTCCTGTTGAATCCTTATATTTATCTTACTACACCTAAGTCCAGGAAGACTGCCTGTGAAAATACAAGAAGCCTTTCTTTTAATTATTTTAATCCAGTGGTGGACTCTCTGACACATTTAATTTAGTTTCTCTAGTTCCCTCAAAACATAACATTTTTCTTTTTATTGAACTATAGCAAATAAACAGGTATAGGAAGACATGTTTATCATTCATGAGGCACTCTAATGTATTTAGACCTGGTGTAACAAAAGCTCATGAGCAAGGTGACAGGTAATATGATATGGGAGTAGGGGATGGACAAAGTTACAGGGGTGAAATCACATGCCTCGTATATTTGCTTTTTATTTTCTTTTTAGAAAACATTCAAAAAATGTTACTCTACATTCCCCAGATTTTAAATCAACTGAGGTCTTGGCTTGGGAAATGCCGAAGACACCATTGGCAAGTTCTGCAAGAAGGCAGGCGATGTTTTTGCCATGTCTGTGGGTTGAAGCTGTTATACTGGGTGCATGTGAATAAAACTCAGACTTATGCCTTTTCATCAGGTCCTCTCATAGAAGAAAGTCAACAGGGCAGGCTTTGGCTTTGAATGTACTTCGTCTTTTCTACAGTAAAGACTGTGTAGCTGCCTAGTACTTCTTTCAAAGCCAGCAGTTCTGGTTTGAAAGAAAATGTATTTCTCAGGACACTTGACTGTCTGCTTACTCAGTCGATTTCTGTCTGCCCACCTGACTAACTGTGTGCACCAGGGTTTCTCACCATGATATCTTGAGTACCAGATCTAAAGAAGAAAGTTAAAACCTTTCTTTCTTCTGCTGCCTCTCTCCACCTCCCAGAATACAGATTGGCACTAAAAAAGTATCAAACCCTCATCAAAAGAAGTTTAACAATAGGAGGATGGAAAAAGGAATAGAACTAATTTCTCGCAAACTGTTTATTTTTGAGCTCATGATAATTCTCTGAAGAACAGAAAAGGAAAGACAGGCCAAGGAAATGCTTAAAGGGCATCTCTTAAGTTTCTGAATGCTCCTCTCTTTAAATGGAACAATCCAGGATTTTGATTTATAATACACAAAGCCCTGGAAGTAATATACTTGAGTTCTATAACTTGAGTTAATTTCCAATTAATATAACAAGGAAAATGCTAGACAGGCCTAATTCAAGAGCAAACAAGCATTTAACAACAATATGTGTTTTTCATCTACTATAACTGACAGCCAGCTATACCACCCAGGCACCTTAAATATCCTTGTCTTGTGAAGCATAACAGTGACATCTTACTTAGATTAGGAAATAAATGATTTTACTTGTCTTTATAAAATTTTAAATCACTACCAGACAGTGGAGCTAAAGAGCCACATGCAGCACAGAAATGAATGCAAGGTTTCTTTTCTTTATACTTGCGTGGAGTATGTGAATTTACAAAAAAGTCAAGCAAGTATAACTCATTTCTATATGCAAGTGTTAAGTCATAATACATCTGATTGAATGCAAAGTAAGAAGAAAGTATGTTTTGGGCTAAATTGAGTCCTGTCACAAGGGAAATAACTTTGGTGAATTCTGAAGCGAATTTTGTCCACTGAAGGAAAAAACCTATTCTTTCTGGTTCCTTTGGAAAAGAAAAAGAAAATGCAGCTATAAAGTCTTCCCCATCCAATTTATTTCATATTGAATGCAAATGACTTAAGGCCAGTTCCAGTGAAATTGTGGGAGACTTGGTCCTGCAGTGCTTGTTTAGATGGGGAGAGGCAGAGTGGAGCAGGTTCACACAGGACAGGGGAGAAGTAGCTGTCTGTACTGTCATGTTTCTGAAAGGTTGAACAATTTCACAGAACAGATCCAGATTGTTATTTTAAAGGAAGTGACAGAGGGCTGCTGAGAAGAAATCGCACATGGACATGCTGTGCCGAGATGCAGGAAAAAGCCTATAATTTAAGGTCCACTCTTATTGCTCTGAAAGCCTTTTCTGGCATGAGGAACACAGTTTTTTGCCTTATTAGTGGTAAAATGTAAGTTTGGAGGGTTTTTTTCTGTCCCAAAAGATGTTTGGCTCCTTTAGGAAGACTTGAGGATCTTCCTGCTCTGATGTGCAGCTTTAATACCATCATGCTTTTTACACAGATCTCATATATCAGTTCATCAAATCAGACAGCCTGTGCTGATGCTAAACTGCGGTATTTGTCCACCATGTGAATTCAGATATGATGAGGGTGAGTTTAGGATGCACAGTCAGAGATATCTACAGAAAACCTGGATCAGCTCTCCATTATTAGAACTGATATCCTCTTTGTAGGGATTCAGCCGCTATAGAGACAGAGTCACAAGCACGTGAGTAGTTTTGATTCACTGCCCTGCAGCTATTGTTGAATTGTAGCACATTCATTTTAAAAATCAATTGGTATCTATTTCATGTTTGCAATAGTGAAATAGGATTGAGTCGGATGTTAAAACCCAGGGACATTGTACAGTTGGTGATTGAAAATGAAGAGATAATTGTCTTCACTTTGACTGCCTTATGTTGATATTATTCATATAAGTTCAGCAATAAAAATGGTTGCTTCAGCCCCTCATTTCATTCACTAGACAAAATAGCAGCTTATTTCCTTTCCTCAATTGATAATAGTTAATTGGCAGGCACTGTAGTCTGGAACAATATCTTGAGGAATAGTTGTTAATTTCACCTCTGAGCTAAATCCTTTGGCTCCTGAGCTTATTTAAGCAGAGATCACTGAGAAGAATGCACCCTGAAATTATTTTCAAAATGACTGCTACATACAGGAATCCCTTCCATCCTCTGCTCTATTATTTCTGTCTGTTACTGGAAAACATTCTTGGTATTACTACATAGCTTTTGGGGCTATGCCTCCTTCTACTTGTTCTGAAAGAAATTTGCAATGTGTTTGTGAATGAGGTTTATCTGGAAATGATATGGTGTCGAGACAACCTCAGTGGCATAAAGCTTTGCTTAATTATAGGTGGGCAGGGTACAGATAGCAGTGTGCAGACTTGCCTTTCACTTCAGTAGGTTTCAAGTCTAGTTGGGAAGGGATTAGGGAGTTTGTTCAAATCTGAGCATCCATGTTGTTCTTGGTTTCTCTGCTGTGACACCAAAATAGTACCAGTGACTACAAGTCTCACAGTGTTTCACTCAAAGCACATTCCCCCTACAGGAGCAGGACAAATATGGGAATCACGTAAGCTTAATAGTATAATAAATTGATCAGACTTTGCATTCACAGCTCCCTTCTGCCTAACTCAGTCAAAGCTATCCACTTCTCCTGTGGGCTCTCCACGGCTCAGAGATAAAGCGATTTTCCTGATTGTCCTCTCAGTTCAGTTGGTTAGTGACAACTCTGAAATCCTTGGTGGACAATAGTTTGTTTCAGAATTCATTTAATACTCAAAAAAGGTATATTAATTTCAATGAACACTGTGAGGATGAACATGCAGGACATTAAATTTAAAATGATACTGCTGTGCCTAAAACCACTAAGAGTTTTTCCTGTTTTATCCAGTGAAGCACTTTGAAATTTTGTAGCATGACTATATAAGACCTTGAATAGTAAGTACACTCTGCCACACTGGTGATGGGATGGTCTGCCATCAAATTCTGAAATGTTTTTCTGGTGCGACAAAATGCAGAGGAAAATGCCACTATTCCAAGCAATGCAAGAGATCAGGGATTTATTTCTTAAGAACTAAAAAGCAGTATGGTTTGGTCACAACATATGAACACAGATCAGGAGGATTTGCACTTGTGTTCTGGTTTATGTGTGCTAAGTGCTGCGGGTCTCACTGGTAGGGAGACAATACGGACATCAGCAGGGTACAATTATTTGCTCTGCCTCTTCCTGCTCTCTTGTATCTGGAGAAGATGAAAAAAGGAGAGAAAAAGGGTCTCCTCAGCTGCTAGCCACAGAAGATTAATTTTGTCAAGGTTACCTTACAGATTAGTTTCTTCATGTTATAAATGAATAAAAGCTATTTATTACTACCCCTCTGAGTGAGCATTCAATTTTCTACCCTCCCTAGCTGTACTACACTTATCAAACAGTTTGCACATGCAGTGACTGTGCTGGAATACAGTGCCATGCAAAGCTGCAGGCTTCTGTGTCTTCAGTGAAGCTGGCTGCAATGGTGCAACAAGATGTGAGTGAGATGCAGGCTGGTGGCTTTGCCATCTTTGCCCAATCTCAACTTCCCTGAGAGCACGTCAGGCCACCAGTGCTTTCTGCTCACAAATACCTCTTGGCTCCTATTTGCACAGGACTCAAAAAAGGAACCAAGAGCCAAGCTCAAAGCCATGTGGTGAGGCAGCAACCAGATGAGAAGACCCTGACCCCAACCCTGCTCTAGCCACTGCCCTGCCCTGCACCCACTCAAGCACGGACTGAGCACTGCCTGGCTCAACAGATGAATCATCAGATACTCTGCTGTTGGACTGCACAGATCAAACTGCCTGCTAGTGGAATACATGGCTGGCGAAAAACAAACATGTGTGGGGGCATTTCTGCTTTCTGACAGAGCAGTCTCGGCCTGAAATATCATGTTGGTTTCAGTTTTCTGTATGAGCTTAATAGCTCCTCACTTCAGTAGTGGGGTAAGAATTGGCCATGATGATACACTACCTCTGCAGAGCTCCCACAAACAACTCACAGAGATTAGGAGGCTGCTATAAAGACGTGTAGGAATTGCTGTCAGAACTGATAGTCTCTGAGTAGCTCACTTTGATAGCTCCTTTGTATTCTAGATTTATGGATTTTTAAAATATACACAGGGTTTTGTTTTCTGTGTTTATCCCCCTGATAAGCTGAGATATTTCGGTAGGGGAATTTATATTACAGAAATTAGACAGCTATTGTTTCATGTGTTAATAATTTTGTAGCTCGAGTTCCTTCCCTCCTCCCCTTTCTCTAGAGAGACTGACAACCAGTTTTTTCTTCTGGAGGAATGATGGCATGGATAAAGTTGGCTAACAGGTTAGTACCAGATACCTTCCAGGAAGTATGTAATAAAAAGTAACATACCAGACCTGGATTAAAGGTCCAAGATTACTTAAAACCTCTTGAAAGAAAGACTTTTCTGGTTTATTTCCTTTATTATTAAAATCCACTGTCACTCCAATGCAGCTGAGGCAGAGCTGAGTGCAGACCTGCCCCAGGCTGTCAGGCACAGAACGTGGGTGGTTTTGTCCCGATGAAGGGGGGTAGTGGCAGATTGTCCCCCACACTGGCAACAGGTAGAAGTACTCTGTACTGCATAGGACTTTCTGGATTAGTGATTCTTTGACTACAGAACTGGTTTGGACTTGTGCTTGAGTTCAGTATTTGACTGGACTGGCTTTTATTCACTGAACTGAGATGTGTTAAGAAAAGATTTTCAAGAGACATGATGAGAACCAGATCTGTGAAGTCAGCAGACACTTTGCAACCTTTCAGTCTAGCTAAAGTAACTTCAGTTTTAGATAGTACTACTGTCCATTCAAACCCAAACACCATGCTTGTCAGATAATGACGATTTGTATAGACAAGTAGGGGGTTGTCTTTCTTTCTCATTTATTTCTTCTTTTCCTAGTCAGGAATAAATAAATATTGCTTCTGTTAATTCTGCAGTAGCCAAGTAGTGGTTGGTGATTTTGGAATGAAGTAAACCATTTTCCCAGCATATTGGAAGCATAAATAGGGAAGAAGCAATGCTTTGAGCATTAAGCAATTATAGAAAAATTGGCTTAGAGAATACCTTGTTGCATCATTTTCTATGCTCCTGACATGGGACAATACT
Organism: Rhagologus leucostigma; assembly: GCA_013397725.1. Lineage (NCBI taxonomy): Eukaryota > Metazoa > Chordata > Aves > Passeriformes > Rhagologus > Rhagologus leucostigma. Next base: position 2,218,298 of record VZTD01003430.1, on the reverse strand, counting down.
CTTAGACTTCTGATGAAGGAGAAGCTGCAGTGTCCCTGAGCTATCTATTTAGGTACTCGCCTTTTCTTAGGATTGGGAGGTTTTTCTGATCATCTAACCATCTTTCTTGCTGCAGTGTAGGTCTGTGACATTACTGCTTCCATCAAGAAAGAAAGGGAATGGGGTCTTCCTTTCCTTTAAAGAACAGATATTTCTGTCTCTGAAGACTATTAGCAGGTCATGTTCAGTCTTCTCCTAGGGCTAAAGGGCTCCAGCTCATTGAGTCTTTGCTCATAGATATATTTTTTTCATGTATTCATAGAATGGTTTGGGTTGGAAGGAACCTTAAAGATTATCTTCTTTCAAACCTCCTGCTGCAGGCAGGGACACCTTCCAATAGACCAGGTTTCTCAAAGCCACATCCAACCTGGCCTTGAACACTTTCAGGGTATGTGACATTCACAGCTTCTCTGGGCAACCTGTGCCAGTGCCTCACCACTCTCACAGAGGAAAATTTTTTTCCTTATGTCTAATCTAAGCCTGCTCTCTTTCAGTTTTCCACTCCTGTTTTTACAGTTTTCCTCTGGTTTGTCTCCAATAGTCTACACTCTGCCAGGAGCACCAAGAGCTTGTGGATATCTCCATATCGTGGCAGGACAGGAATGGAACTCCAGTGACACAAAAGTATGCACTGAGTAACTAGGGACAGAGCAGGGATGCAAGGTAATAGCCTCATGTCGAAGCACTTCTGCATTTCTGAGGGTGGCTAAGGAAGACAAAGCATATCCACTCCCTCAGAGTGTCCCTAACCAGGTCATCACTAAAACTTTGCATTAAAAAGCACTACCTTTAGCACTAGAAACAATAGCAGCAGAGACATCATTCAGGTAATAGATTGATTCTGAGCTCTTACCCTATGTCTCCACAAACTTTTTGAAATCATCCTTCATGAACAGAAGAGTATGTGAAAGTGAGGTAAGACCAAAACCCCCAGTAGGATAAAAGATAATTTTCCTATTCCTAGGCCTTGTCTACAAAAGCATGTTGCCCAAGTTTAATTCAGGTTATTTTTTTAAATTGATGCAATTAAAAGTAATACAAATCCTTTACGGATCCAGTTAATTCAGTAACTGAGCAGAGACAAATCCATATAAATCAGTTATAAACCAAACCTATTCATATGAGATATGGAGCAATTTAACTAAATCCACACCCATGCCTAGGTTGTAACCAAAGCAATGTAACTCTCCTGTGTCAGCAAGGCTGCAATAACCCATTATCCTCTCAAATGTTTACAATCAAGCTGGAAGATATTTTTGAAGCAAATCAGTATTATTGAAATGATTTTTTAAACTTGGAACTTCTATTGTTTATGATGTACTTGTATACATGGATAAAGTAAGTATATAATTGAGATCTTTCATAAAGACATCTCTAAAAATGCAGCAGTTTATTTGCAAACACAAATCCTTACAAGCTTCATGTTATGGAGAATATTTTATCTATGTTACCAAGAGGGTATTGAGATACAGAAAAATTGCTATCAAGTATTTCCAAAAGTACTTTCTTCTCAAGTCCTGAAACAGGTGTGCCATAGCAGGAGGCAGACCGAGAGCAGAGAACCTTACACGCCCTGAAATCTTTAGGAGAAACATCAACAGACCTGCATGGCAGTAGCAGCAGGAGGCACTGCTATGACATGAAAGGAACTGTGCTGCCAAGTGAATTAAGAGGGATAAGAGCTTTCTTTTGACCCTGCTCCTCAAGTATGAATTTCTGAGCTATTGCCTGTAAATTACAAAGCTTTGATTTTTCAGTGCACAATTTAATACATGCTTTGACCTTTCAACATGCCATATGAAGCTTTGATCCTTACCAGCCGACTGTCAGGGTGAACTTTGCATAAGATGAAAACAATACATTTCAAAATCATATTCCCCCTCCCTTTCAGAAAACCCATAAAATATTTCTGAGGTGGAGAAAACTCATCTTTATACACTGACTCAGGGTAAATGCTACAGAAGTGCTACATTTAAATGGGTATGGTCAGAAGCCTTGATTATCAAGACCTTCATGCAAGGCTGATAAGAAGCACAGATTGTCTAGGAAGAAAGTAAATTCCTAAGAAGAATATAAATCAAGGAAGAGTATTCTTGCTTCAGCCTTACCTTGGAAAGGATGGGGAAATCACTAACAGGGCAGTCCATGGCTCAAAATGTCTTTGGAACTAGGAGGTAGTTGTATCATTTCATGCACAATTATAGGGTGAGTTCAAAAGGTCTAGCTCAGTTCAGTTTAAGAAGAGCTGAGAGATATCAGAACTACCCACTTGAGAAAATGAAAATTTCATAAAAACAAAATCCAGTGATATTTCTATTCTTGTTACTCCTACGAAAGTAAAAAACAGAAAAAAAAAAGCAAGACCACCACAATGAAAAACCTAACCCAAAAGCCCAAACAGAAAGAAAAACAGCACACAAAAAAGGTGAAAATAAATGTTTGTGGCAGAAAGTACTTTAATTCATTTTTGTTTGTATTGGACTTTTTCTGTCTGGAAGCCCTGTAAAATCGATTGCAATGTTTTAAAGACTAGGTAACGTATTATGCAATTTCCCCCATGCATGGTAACCCTATATAATTTTATACCACACACTGTAACCTGTTTTGATCAGTTTTAAAGATAAAGAAATTTGCGAATTTGTCCTCAGTAAAAAAGTTCTTCATGTTTAGCATAGATGCATCCTACTTCCTTTTGTGTTTTTACTGAAGGATACCATAAAACCTCCCTCTTTCAGAAAGAAACAGGATCATATATCCTATTCTATGTGTGAGCTGCAACATTTACCCACAGAGTTGCTGTGCTGCTGGTATTTAGCTCATTGTTTTACAGTGCACAGTGAAAACCTGCAATATCAGTTCACAGTCTGCTCTAAACAATTTTTCAGACTTACAAGCTTTGGATGTCAGTTTAAAGGCAGGCTTTGTCAGTTTTAAATGTCAGGTTTTTTCTAATCTGGAAGTGACTCTAGAGGCAGCATCCCTGGTACCACATCCCTCTTTCATCAGTGCTTTCTCTCAGAATCATTCCGTTCCCAAGCCAAAAGATTTCCTGGCTTTCTTCTGACTGCTAGTAGGCATATATTCCCCACATTCACAGAAAACCCACCAGCATAAATCTCTCTGACTTTCCTCCCTTGTCATCATGTGATCAATGGGAGTGAGAAATGTGCACACATGAGTGCAGTGACAGGACTCCACAGCCCAGCAGGAGATCCCTGTTGTGCTTGTGCTCAGCGCAGACCCTGAAGGAGGGGACACCATACCCCTCTGACTCTAGGCAGCCTGGGGTGCACCTTCTAAGATTTGAGCCTGCTTGGCATGTACAAACTCCCAAGCCACGCTAATTCCCGACTGTCACACTGTACAAAGGACTCCCAGGGAGGGGTATTACAGACTTACACAGATTCCACCATCAGTCAGGTTTGGCTTTTTGCCTCAGAGCATTCAACCCTATTTTGCTGCCAGTTTATGCCAGCACTGCTAGCTGACCTCCTCAGATACCGGCATAAATTGCTGCACACACCCCTAAATTTCCTCCACAGGGAGCAGATTTGTTGAATTAGAAGGTGCAATCTTTAGATAGCTACTTTTCTGGATAACATGCAGAGACCAGGAAAGACAAAGAGTGCATCAACTTGATCTGTGCTCAGTGAGGAACCAAAGTGTCACAGGAGCCAGCCCTGGCTGCTGCACTGCGGTGGCTGAGAGGACAGCAGGACCGATTCATAATAAGGAGAGACAGACATGGAAAGGTTACAGAACTGTGATTACAGAAGAGAAATGAAGAGTTGCCTGACAGTGTCACACTGGGAAAGAAAAAGGCCGGAAGGATTAAGGATGGGATCAGAAGATATGTCTCACTGCTCTGTGACTCCAGCATGGCCCTGCTGGCAAGCCAAGGATGTGGAGGTGTGGTGAAAAAGTCTTGTCTAGGACTAGGAAAGTGATGATGAGGGCCTGTGAATCACTGATGATGATTCCTGCTCTTATTTTGATTGCATTAGTGGTCTGTGGTGTTTCAGGACCTATTTTCAGTAAGGCATTTCCTTGGTAACAGGAATAGATACAGTTTCAAATGCTTTTCATTTAAGACTTCGAAGCACTAGAAACAGAAGTCTGATATGTAAGCCTAGGATAGGGCCGGATTGAATAAAGGTGAGGCAAATTTCCCTTAACTCCTCTGTGCTATTGTTAAAAGGCCACTAATTAGAGGATAATGCTCCTAGTCTTTAGCCAGCCTCACCACAGCTGCAGTGGTGTTATTTGGGAATGAGAGGGAGAAAGGATGAGATTATAGATGAGAGGGATCATAACACAGACTTTCAGCACCACCAATTAAACTGTGCCTCAAGGACTATCTTCACATTTTCAGTCATTTGGAGACCTCACAATAATTTATAGGAATAAATCACATGGCAAATCACGTGATAACTCCCTTGTAACCTTAAATAATTGAGACTCATCGGGGTCAGCTAAAGTCAGCTGAAGTAATTTTCACTTGGTTTCTAAACATGCATTAAAAATTAGCTTTGATTCAACTGGAGAAGGCAAAGGAAAAAAACACAAAGCAAAACACACAAAAACCAACACGCATATGTTCTCTCCGAGGTCTGCATTTGCCTGACCCAGTGTAGCCTGACTTTCAGTGCCTTCTCCACGTCCTCTCTCAACGATATTTGATAATTTTCCCTACTTAATAATTATAATCTGGTCTTAAAAGATGTAATTTTTTTGGGTAACAGAACTGGATATGATATATATACTTCCAATTCCAGCAAATGTGAAAACATGGTAAATGAGCACCTGACACATTGGACAGGTGACATTTGAGACATCTATGTTCAAGTATTGGAAGAACTTAAAATATTTGATCCAGGACTTGTGATACTAGGTTGATAAGAGATGTCAGCTAGGCAGATTTTATGCAGATGTTTAGACTTTCAAACTAGTTTCCTATCAAAAACCAGTTTGGAACAAATTTTGAAAACTTTATACATTACCTCATGTAGTTGGCTTTGCAGAGATTCTCCATCTTTTCTATCACTGCTATCCCCCTGGCGCATCAGCGCACTGAACCTATCTGTATTTAAACAGCTTCCTAGTGTGGATCACTATAGGCTGCTGTCTTCTAATTGCTGAATCAAGTATGCATAAGTAATTTACTGAAATTGCATTGTTGCACTCAGACAGTTTTTGAAATTATCTCATGTAACTTCATTAAACTTCAAATCTGGAACATTAATTTGAGGGAAGAAAAATAACTACTTCTGTATTATTAGATCATTCAGGTGATAAACATGTTCTCAAAAAAGTCACCTGATGTGTTTCAGTCATCAGATTCAAACCATAAATGGAATCGTTGTCTATGTATTAGAAAAGCACATGCCATGTTTTGTTAACATAATCAGAAAAATGGAGCTGCCACAAACCCTTTCCCCATCTGCCAGTCATTGCATTAAGTGTTTCTGCAATTTTATTAGAATTCTCTGTCTCTGCAGATCCTGCTCAACTGTGAAATTGGAATTGCAAACAGAAATATTACATTTCTACATACAGTAGTGGATAAAAAGTCCAATTTTTACATGTAGAGAGACAGGAGAAATGTTTTTTTAAGACAGAAGAACAGCAGAGGGAATATCCTCTCTTCCCCCAAGTATGAGGCAGAAAGTAAAAGTGTCTGTTTCCTGTATGACATTTTTCTATGACAGCAGGTAGAAACTGAGAGGTGCAGGAGCATCTTTCTGTCAGCAGCTTTAACACAGAAAGGACAAAAGACTGCCTATCCTTCTGGTCCTTGGCGTGGGACACCAGCTGAAGGTTAATAAGCCTGAGTTGCACTGGCTGCTGCAGCTCAGACTGCAGGAATGGATGAGTCAAGGTTGGAGAAGGAGTAGGCAAGCCCTGCTGCCTAAATCCTTGCTTGTAGTGCCATTCTCACCATACATTTGTTGCAAGTCTTTTAATAATGCAAGAGGTATTTCAGAGGGTTTATCTAATTCTGATAATATCACCTGTACTGGGTATTCCTGAGGCATTATTTCCAAAGCTGATAAAACACAGTGGTCGAAAAGAGTTTGGCGAATCTGATGATTGAAGCATCTTGTCCACAGGGAAAGTGTTTTTACACTTTTCTCAATAAAAAGTCTCAATATAAGGTGTTTCTCTACTTCCTCACTCTCCCTTCTCCCATCTTCCCAGTTTCATCGTATTTGTTATCGTTTTTTAAAGGGTTTTTTTCAAGAGTCAAAAACAAACACTTTTGCATTTTCAGTTTGCTTGCACAGCACATTTGCATCCCTTCTGGAAAATGAGAAATATTAAAATGGAAAGAGGGACATGAGAAGACTCTGCTTGTTCAGCCCTTCATGCAAGCATCCCACCTTCACCATTCAAAACACAGAAGAGATAAAAAGAATGACCTCTGGGTTATCTGGGGAAAAAAATAGCAATTCCTCTGTAGAATTGCTTTTTTTTTCCCTGTTGACTGCAATGATCTCAGTCATGAAGTTTAATCAGTCCTGCATCAGCAATACTTGATTTTTCAGCTCATTGCATTGATTGACATTTACTTGCAAACAAAAGGTAGAAGCTACATACACTTAGTCCAGCATCCCTGAAGTACTGCTACTATCTCCTTCCACAAGAATAATGTCTTTTTTTTTTTTTCTCTTAAGTTAATAGAATGCTCAAGAGCTGTTCAAAGATTTTTGTCTTTTTCCATAATTTTTTCTTCAGCAGTCACCGCCTTGGATCAAAGTCTTGGTCTACTTTTCTTTCTCATCATAACAGGACACTGGTATTAGCCATGGCTTCTTGGTATTTCTATTTAGTCTAGCCTACCGTAATGGTCCATGGAAAATGGCACTCAGAGGAGCAACTTTGTCACGCTACCTGGCTGAGGACACAGAATCTGCAACTGCCTTCACTCTCTGATGCCATTATGAGTACTTCATAAATACTGCAAATCAGCCTGCTGCATTCATCTTTCTCTCCCTAATCACATTTATCCCTAACTATTTTTAAATAAATCTAGCTACAGCCTTGTCCCCTTCTACTTCTGGCATGGGGCACAGCCCACAGGGTGCCTCTGTGCTCCCTGGTGGCAGCACACAGAGTTCTCTCTCAGGTCAGGAGCAAAAGGCAGATTCCCTCCCTCCCTGGCCTGTGGGCATCAGCACCTTTCCCTTTGCTGCAGCCTAGGCTGACCTGATGCCTCCAGAACAAACCTTTACAGAGCAGTGTCACAGCCGGTTACAGGATTCCCCTGGCAACATCCACCAGTCCTCACCCCAGGTACTCTCTTCTGAAGCTGCTTCTTTTTCTGTTTGCAGTTTAAAGTGTGTAGGCAGATGTCCACACGTACAGAGATGCTCTCACAGCTAAACCCTTAAAATTAACTCTCCCTTCCTCATCTTGCAATAGATAACTATAGGTACATCACTTTGCTGAGGCATCTTGAAGCAATTTAAACTTGATTCTTAATTATTTACACCAGGTTTTGTCTAGCATTAGTAAGGTGCAATAACAATGATGCAAAACCTGTATAAGCAGATAAGAAAATGAGACCCCATGACTCTATAAACTGCCTTGAATCAGCCTTCTCATAGGCTACTTAAAAGGATTTCTTCTTTTTTCCCCCCCCTTATTTGTAGGTTCTACAAGCTGTGGTTTTGTAACAAGTCTTGTTTAATTAGGATTTTATTTTAGAATGAAGACACGCTTCCATGGAAGTCAGGGATGGCTAGATTTTACTCTCAGACAATTTCCTCAACTCAGACTCATCCAAGGATAAACAATGAATTCAGAAAAACTGTGTAATGTCCTTCTAAATGTCCCTGGGTATAGGCAGGGGGCAACATATAAAGAGCTTCAACATTTTGCAGTCACAATATAACACATAATCTAACAATTTTACAGAAGAGAGATTTTCATACCTCTGCAAACTTGTCTGGAATAATTTTAAAACCTGAACTTTCTTGACAGGACCTACTCTGCATTTTCTGAGTTTCATTTTCCATGCAAAAAGTAACTGGCACTTTCAGCCTAAATAATTTTGTTTTACATCAAAGAAAACCAGTGAAAAATAAAAAGCAAACACAAATTTGTTATGAGGGTGTATGACACAGGGATTTCTTTTTCAAGCTGCCATATTGCATCTCTTCACTGTAGCTATCAAGCAGAACTGCTTGCATTTAAAAGCGTTGCATAGAGAAAATAATAATGAAAAATAACATCTTTGTGACACTGTAATGAAGAATGAGATTCTGCTTTCACCCATGTTTCATTTCCTTCTGTGATGACCTTCTTTTACTTGACAACATGAAAGCAGGAAATGAAGCTTACCATGGTGTAAATTTACTGTTATGACCTTGATGCATAACTAAGTCATAAAAATGGACAAAGCTAAGGTTGTATAGCAACAACAACAAATGAGCAAAGTCTTGAAGAGAAATTGAACTGATTTTCTGCAAATGTAGCTTGTTCCATAGGATGTTGAACAGTATGCAACAAAGCCAAGTCAAAGGACCACAAGCTACAAGCTGGCAAATTTTTCTGGAGTTGCTTTATTTACTTTAAGTGAGGATGCAGATGCAGATGTGTCTGAACACAAACTGAACAAGATATCCCAGTTCAGTTTATCCTAATTATATCTATCTAGGTCTAGATCTAGATCTTCATCTTTATCATTATAGACAGAGAGAAAATATTTTCGCTTGCAATCTCAATTCAGTATTCCCATACTTTTTGTTTAAGCTTAGCCACTGTGGTGGTTTGAACCTGAGTTGATGGACAATCGTTTAGACCAATAACGCTTCTCGAAATTTACATATTTAAACGTCGTGGAGACACGGGAGCTTCTTCTTGGTGTTCGAGCCTCCCGCGGGGAGTGGGGGGGAATGGGCTCCCCAGGCTCCGTCTCTTGGAGCGGCCCCGGGCCTCCCTTTCCCTGGCCCCGGGGCACGGGCCTCGGGTAGCGGCGGGAGAACCCTCTCAGAGCCACGGGCAGCTAAGAAACAACCATTAAGCTGCTGCATAGCCGATACCACGCGGCACAGCTCCTAAGGCTTGGAGACCCTCCCTCCCCCCTCAGGCGGCCCCACGCAGATCCTGGCGGCAGCCGATAGAGCTTTCTGCAACCGACGTAGCTAGAGTCGAGCTGAGGAGCCAGCAGCATAAAGAGAAAGAGGCTTTTTCTCCAGCATAAAGCCCGAAGAAAATCATGGCGACTTCAAGGTCAGAGGGAAAGAGAAAGTAAGCCATGGGAGACGGAGCTGAAGATGGCGACGGGAAAAGAGGGCGGAGTTGCGCGCCCAGCGTGAAGCTTAAAAATACTTTTTGCAGGCTGTGGTAAAAACTGTAATATCACAAACTGCCCTTTTCTCTTTAATCCACTTAAAGACATGGCGAGATGAGAATTTCGTGTGCATCCTGTGGGAAAAAGAAACGTGACCAGGCCAGGTCACCTCGGAGCTATAAGAGACTTTTAGAGATTTTGTGAAGAAGAGAGCAGTTGCTTTTAAGCTGGAATTTGCCTATCCTTGAAAAAACACCCTATGTGTGGCCCACACTGGCAGCTGTGGGAAGACTGCAGAATTCATGGGAGAGATGCTTTTTACAGCAGCAGAATTTCTGAGCAGGTCTGCTGCCCTTTGAGCAGTTTGGAAACCATGTGAAGCAAAAGAAAACCTTTTTTTCTTAAATAGTGGAGAGACTTTTAAGAACTGTAATACTGACCAAAATTATAGTTTGTTATCTTTTTTGCGAGTTGGGTAAAAAGGGGAGGTGCTGGAGGAAAAAGGGGGTTTTTGTTTTAATTCCTTATTATTTTTTACTTTTAATTCTGTTAGTAATAAACTTCTTTATATTCTTTAAGCTTGGAGCCTGCTTTGCATTCCCCCTAGTCCTTATCTCACGGAAGGTAAGAAATGCAAACAAAACTGCTACAGCCACTTAAAGATTTTGCCTCTATCTGGAATAGTTACAACTTTATAACAGCCCTTTCCACTTTCTAAGAGATATGATCAACTAATTATCACCCCTATAAACTGCTTTAGTCATTGTCATCTGGCTTGTCTCAAGCTGGTTTCCCAGTGGAGCACAAATACATATGACACTGCAGACTTACTCCAAATCAGGCCATGACCAATTTACTCCAAGACCTCAAGGTGACATACAAGTTTTTTTCCCATCAGATCTCATTCCTTGCAAGGCTACATGTTAAGAGACCTATTTAATACAGATTTTTCTGATGTGATCTATAGGTTTGTAGAAATGCAATGAGATCTGGGGGAAGATGATTGAGGGCAAAATTAGAGAAAACTGGAAAGTTAAATTCACGTTCTAACAAAATTTATAAGATGTGAGGAGCTAATTCAGCCATTTTAGTTTGCGTCAACTCTGGTTGTCAGGGCTGTCAGAGGCGTGTGGAGGAGGGCTGCACATGTGCCACTTGCAGGAGGCAGCCAGGAGTGGGGAAAGCTTTGTCTCTGGGGTGACTTCACCTGGCAACACGCCACACGAGGCAGGGAGCAAGAGACACTGTGGAGGGGCTTCTCCAACCATGTTGCAAGAAGGTCTCCACCAATGGACGGCAAAGAAAGGTTGGACTGGACCAATGGTTCCCTGCTAGCAGACAGACTTCGGGAGGGGCCGGGGGGTATAAAAACCAACTCTGTCAGGGCTCGCCGCTGCTCGCTGGGGCTTGCTACTGTTTGCTGTTCCTGCTCGCTCCCTCTTTTGCCCTGGCCCCAGCCTGCCTGCCTTCTGCCTGCCGGCTCGCCCTCTCACCTGCCCTGCCTTCCTGTGCTCCTGACAGCCTTCCTGCCACTTCGCCCCGTGTCCTTGCCTTCATCCAACTCTGCCACCATGCTGATCCAGCCGTCACTGCCCATCTTGTCGCCCCGATCCAGCCGGTCGCCGCGACCCTATCCAGGGTCCTGGTCCTCCTGCCTGAGCACCTCACTCATCACGTGTCCGGTGCTGTCACCATGTGAGCCGTGCCTGTGGAGCCGCGCCCCTCTGGGAGCTGCGCAGGCTCCCTAACACCCAGCCCAGCCACAGGCAGGCAGCGCGCACAGCCCTCCGCCACCCAGACACCAACGGTACTGCCCTGGTGGTAACACCCTCTTTTTGTCTCTGTCCCCTTCCTCTCCTCTCCCCTAGTCCTTTTCCCTTTTCCTTTCTTTTCTTCCTGTCTCTTCTAGCCCTCTTTCACTCAGGCAACCCCTTTTCCCTCTCCTTTTGTTACCAATAAACGGTTCCCAGATACAAGGGTTGCCTCGTTTGGCTTCATTCTGTTCCCGATCACTGTTTTCAAAAGAACACCTCGCAGTTCCCCATAGTGGAATGTGACATAAGAGCACAGAAATGATAGTAAAATGCAACTGCTGCTTCCTGGATGGAATGAGGTTGGCATGCAGAAAATCTCTTCAACAATGATTCCCTCTGACACACAGCCTGCAACCTTAAGTTCATGCTAAGAGGAATGAAATGAAGGGTGGAGTGGAATGGAGACACTGTGGCCAGGCTCGGTTGCAATCTTTCCAGGGATGGGAACCCGATGGTACCATGTAGCTGATAAATTGCATAGCAGCTGTCAGCCAAGGGACATGGGACATGTCTTGTTGAACCAGCAACTTAGCAAAATCACTGTCCTTGGATTAACTCGCTTCATTGTAATCCCATTGCAATATCAATGCAGGCCTGAATCCCTGGAGTTAAAGCCAAAGTTACCTGCCTCCAAGGTACGACCGCCCCTCACTGAGCTGGTGCTCTATATTTTATTGACTATATCTTTAAGAGTGAAACCAGAGAATTTTACACCAGTCAGTAACAAAGGGATGTATGACTAGAGTCACTCAAGCCCCACCCAAATGTAAAGAAATAGTATAAAAGTGAGGTAAGGATGGGTAGAAATTAGGGAAGACTCATGATAACTTCAGGAATCAGTCAACAGGCTGAATCTATATTCTCCCCCTTAGAGATGCCTATTTGTTCAGAACCTTACTCTGCGTACACTAAATGATTATCTCAAGATAGCACAATTTTGTACTGCCAGTGTATTTATTAGTAAAATGTGTTATTCCGTCCTTTAAGGGTGCTAGCAGTTCCTGGCAGTGGATAACAGCTAGGAGTGGGGAGATTCAGGAAGGGGGTCTCTCTTCCTGAATTACAATAAAGGATTTGTCTCTGACGCGCTGTTGGCACGTGTCTCTGAGCAAGTCAGTAGAGCTGCCCTCCGATACAGTGAACTGTGCAGTGGAGTCCCCATAATGGGACACTGACAGACTGATCAGCCACAAGGGTCTCATCATCTCTGGGGTGCTGGCACACTGATCAAACATAAGAAGGTTCAAGAAAACCTGCTTTTCACTTGACAAGATTACTGGCTGATCACTGATTTTCTGTAGTCTCTAAATCATTTATCAAATGGCAAGAACTGACATACCTCAGTGCTGCTCTAGTAACATAACTATGAGATGAAAGGCTTACAGTATTTTCCCCATGGCCTGAGCTACCTTTTCTTCAAGCATAAAAAAAAATCAATGTTTATTCACTGGAATTATTACCTGCAGTGGTAACACAGTTATAATATAACATGACTTTAATTTGAATATATTTGTTTCCATCAAATCTAGCTAATTGAAAAAAGAGGAATATCAACTGGGTAGCTAATGTGCTTGTCTTAGCTGATGGCAAGATCATATGCCATGTGGCTGAGCGTATAACACCATCCAGGGATGCCATACATTTGTGCTCTCAGGGTTTTGTTACTATTTCACAGGTGGCCTCTGGATTGAGACATAGTAGGCTGACTCAACCTATTCTGTCTTTTTACTCCAATCTTACTGTGAGACTGAATGCTGCTCTGGTATGAATAGGGGATGACTTTTCTGAAGTCAACAGAATGGTACTCGTGCCAAATGAGAATCTGTCCCATACTGCTGTTTTAATTACAGTCATGTCAGAGCTGCTGTTTCATACATATCGATTAATCAAAATGTTACCTGAAACATATGGCACCAACAGGAGTAGGGTAAAGGACATCATCTTCCAGTAGTCTTATCACATGACTATTAAGTCCTCATTGCTATCAGATAACACTTAATGCAAGCATATTTCAGTCAGGTGTACAAAACCACAGGGATATAGTCATCACTATTAGGTTGATGCAAACAGCTGTCCACATGGGATAAATTTAATGACATACTCCAGATGCTGTTGAAAATTGGCTCCAGAAATCCAGCAACCTGCCACTACTCATCCTTCCAGATCCAAGCTCCCAGCTTCCAAACTGAGCTTTTCATCTTTTAATAGTGCTTAATGATAGCTGATCCTGTAACTCCATAAACAAATCAAGAGATATGGCTCAGGACCAAAATATTCTTTCCCTGAAGACAAGTCTAGACACATCACAGCATTTTTTATTTTGCTGGCTATTTCTTTTAACACTGATTAATCCACCTAGGCTGTATTTTGAAGCATCACCAGAGGCAATTTGCATAAGCTATTTTGTGTGCATGGTTTCTCTCCATCTTTTGAATGTCTTTGTATCACAGGAATCACTCTGATCTATCTCAACTAAGTGTTGTGGCACCAAGCAGCTGCTGCTCTGCCAGAGTTGCAGATTTCCAGAAATATAGAACAAAGGCCCCAACCTTTTGTGGTCATTAAAGTTAGTCTTGCGATTTACTGTATGGATCAAGTTGTTGTGCTGCTATGCCCTTGGTGAAATCCTGTCTCTGATACTTGCTCTGCCTTTATAAATTACTCTCTGCTTTTCAGATTTACACTGGTTTTATGCTGATTCCATTGAAGCCCTTGGGTGGTTTTGGCACTTCACTACTTAGCTCAGTGAAATTGCTTTTTTGAACAACTAAGTTGCCACTTCTAGTGTTGAATGTGACAGCAACTTCAACAGCATTCAAAAATACTCAGTCTTTTAGACAAATAATGATGAAAAATGCTGAAAGTCCAGTGCCGATTACTCAGTAAAAAGTTATTGTGTATGTTGGATTTTGGCCAGATAGGTTTACGTCTCTATTCTTATGAGGAGTGACATGAAAGCCATGCTATTGAAGGCTGGACTTGACACCAGGAGGTGTAATGTGTAGGGAAAGATACTGGTATGCTGCCATGAAACTGCAATCTCTCTTGCAGATCTGCGTGCAAAGCCAACTGCTTCCACCTTTGATCCTGATTCTTCTGCAAAATTACAAAGGAGGCAGCTTAAGTCCTGTTTTTCCTGAAGTAAATTTTCTACCTGGGAAATGATCTTCCAAGTTTCATTCGTGGCTTCATAAACCATGAAGATGGTACGTGGGGCGAGATGCAAGATAGAATAACATCCTGTGCTCTTAGTTTTGTGGGTATTTCCTCAATTATAATTTATAGGATAGACATAACTTAAACAAAAATCATGAGCAGTTTTTTTCTGCATACACATAGGAAGAATAAACTGTTTACTTAACATTTCAGATAGCATTATCTCTATATATCTCTACTTTCATTGAGTAGGCACTCCGCAAAAGATTCTCAAGCTACAAAAAATAACATCAACACTATGAGCCTGCATCTCAGGAGGATTTGGATCCAGAAACACAATGTCTGTGTGATAAATGCCAAATGAAATTATTTATGCTAGATTAAGGAAATAACTGGCCTTAATAGACTGCACTGTGTCATCTGTATCCAGAGGTATTTGTACTGTCATTTGAGAATTATCCAGTCACAACAAAATTTCCATGAGAAAAAACACAGGTCCTTTGCACCTGAAGCGAATTTGCTAATGCAACAATGTAGGAAACTAGACCCTAAAGAGCAACTGTTAATGAATTTCACTATTACACTCCATCTGAAATGCTCATGGTTCTTTTAGTCAGATATAAGCTGTTCATCTTAGAATAAACTGAGAGGTGTTTGTGTCATTATGCTTACTTTCCTTTTCCATCTCACAAGGAAATTAAGTAATTTTCTGACTTTTCAAAAGATCCTCTAATCTTGGGAACCTTTTCCAAGACACTACAGACATTGATTTCATGAGCAGTTGCAAATGTGCCGCTGCTTAGGAAAATCCGGTGCCAAATCTGACCCTGCAGACAGTGCACTTGGAAAATACGGAACCAGGTGATTTTGTTGGATAGTCTTGAGAAGGGGCCAGGCAATGGATTTCTCAGTCACGTTTTCTCTTCAGCTGAGCACAATAAAGAGTGAAAATCTTATTAAAATAATTCCTTCTAGGTACTTACTAGCCCTTTACTATTAATATACGAAAATGCGTCTTTCTGTGAACTATCTATCCTTCAATGTAGAAACAATTTGCAAACAGTGAAATTAATAACTGGGAATTTTATCACAGTACTGACATCTTGCATCAGCAATCTCCAGAAATCAGCACTTTAAGTCTGATGAAGAAAACTGAGAGGGGCAAAAAACCCCTCTCTGTCCCAGAAGTAATCCCAAACACCTACTAGAAAAGGAAAGCCGCCAAGGCTTTGGGAGCTTAGCTACAATTTGTGAGCTCCAGTTACATCAGCCATATCTGCACTGTTTGAATTTCCACATCCTAGGAGAAAGGCAACTCGATACATTACTGAATTCATATGCATTTATGCAAAGCTTTTGTACATTTCCCTCAGATCCTCCTTGGAGAGATGTCTTAACACAGTGATATCTTATCAAAACCTCTCACAATGCGATATCAGAGAAGAGTTTTTGCAGACTAAACTGTGTTAAGGTAGGGCAGGAAAGGGAATAAGAGAAAACAAGATATAACTGTTAAGCTATGCATTTTCTAATTTTTAATCATTATCCTGGGACTGGGTGCAGGTGGCACTGACCAGTTTGACACAGACTGTATGTTAGTTTGCATTCTTATACAGGGCAGGCTTACATCTTGGAAACCTGACAAGGTTGCTGCTGTCTTTTAGAAGCAGCTCTATTACTTGGGGATACAACAAAGTGCTCACAAAAGCATTTCAAAAGTATAGAAGACTAATTGACATTTTACCCAAGATCACAATGCATTCAACAAACTTTAGAAAGCGATTTCTAAAGTACAAGCCACAGTCCGTACATACAAAAATTCAAGGTCATCTATGCGTTATATTTTTCTTGCATGGCAAGCACGTTGGCGCTTTCATTCTGAACAAGATCTCAGTTTAGTCGTGGGGACAATGAAATCCAGAAGAGAAAACAAGAAGTCAGCATACATCTCTTCCCTCTGCGATCATCTGCTCTGCACAGCTCAGTGCATAATGAGAGCTGTTACAGGCTCCCAGCCACTTATTGTCATTCTTCTGTTCCAGTGCAAAGTCAGCTGGCACAGCACAGACAGCCTTCACTGGTGTTTTCAGCTAAAATGTTTTCCTTGTGCTGCAGTAGATGAGGATCACTAACAAAACAGGTTCCTTCCCTTCTGCTTAGCCTTGCTGTGGAGTGGGCAACCCACAACAGAGGTGTGGTACCAAACTAGATGAGGTTTAGTAGTGCCTTACACCTTTGCAGCTGAAACTGCAGGGAATATCTGAACACAGGCTAAATTGTTACATTAAATGTCTCAAAGAACAGTGGCTGCTCCTGCAGCTAGCATCACATGTGAATATTTAAAGCTATGGTACAGGTAATATTAGAACACTGCAGGGCACAGTTATATCAAATAAGGAAAGTTTTGGCAATTTGCACCCGAAGCAAAGGTGTGGACCTTTAGTTTGAATGGGTATAGCTGCTTGAGAGGGGATGCTTATAGTCTGTGAGCTGTTCTTTGTTTTCTGCTAATATAAAACTATGTTAAAATGAATCTTGTTAATTTTTTTCTTTTTGAAATGGTTAACTCTACCACATTCTTTAAGATATACTTGAGCAATTGAAAGCTCAATTTGTATTGACGTTGCAATTGTATCCTTAAATAATGACTATTACAGTTGATGAGGGATGAGCTCTAAGGAGGGTAGAAATGATTAATTACTAGGTTTTAAAGATAGTTGCATATATATTTGATTAATTTTATGTTTGCTTCATTTTATCTTTGTACCAGTGAAGTTGTGTTGAAAAATTGGTGGCTAGAGAAGCAGTTTTGTTGCCATTTGGTGACAGAAGAAAAATATATTGACTGTGTCCATGTAAGCACAGAAGTGTCTTTCATTCCTCATCACAAATTGCCATTCTCTCTAGTCAGCAGTTACTTGCATGGAACTTTACTGTCTCTGCAGTAAAGTTCGTATTCATCTGCTGTGAAAGGAAGGACTAGAAAGAAAGTATTTGACCTGAAAGGTCGGGCATTCCCAAGGAGAGAACTCACTCTCTGAGCTTTGCTGCGGTTGTGTCGGTTAGCTATAAATTCTTAACCATGAACTACACATGCCACTTCTTTTATTCTCATTGCTTCTAGGTTTCAGTTAAAATGCAAACACAGGAAAACAGTTTATTTCTTTGAACTATGTGCAGGCTTCTTCATGGGGACTTCTTGATCCTTGCTTCTTTAAAGAATGAAGATTCATATGCGAAAACAGAAAGACAGATCCTGTTCTTCTTTGTAACAGTAACAATCAGAGGCCATTAGAAAGGCTATAATGCAAACTGAAGGAGAAGAAGACAGAGCAAATCATAGTAGACTGACAGATATGGCCTTACATTCAGGGTATTGGGATCAAGGGATAGGACATCTGAGTCCAGTCAAAATTTGGCAGAATTCTTCCCTAGGCTTCCAAAAATAATTTTCAAATCACTTACATTTAATCTCTCTAAAATCCCTCTCTTGTTGCAGGTCTTGTTTACTTGACTGAAAGTTGTTTTGCATGAGCACTGTTTCTTAATGTACTGTTCCTAGATGGACTATCCTAAATGTACTATTCCTAGCCCTCAAGATCTTTGGGATCACTTAAGGTGTCTTATTTCTTTTGAAATGCAAATAATACTCGTAAAGAGAATCTGGATCACTTAGGAAAGGAAGGTATAGTGAATACTTGGCATTTAGCTGTTTCTCTGGCCACTGGACAGTAGGGTCACAGAGAAGAAAGACAGGAAAAACTACAAGAGAAAGAATGGAATATATCTAGAAGGAAGGTTATACTGAAAAAGAGGTGGGAATGGGGACTTGAGAGACTGAGGTTACAGGAGGGTAGAACTGAGTACAGAGCAAAAACAGTTTTAAAAGAAGAGATAGAACAGAAAGAAAGAAAAGAAAAAATATGAAGGTGAGAAAGGACCTGGAAAAGAAAGAAGAATAAATGGGAAGACTAGAAAAGCAATGAAATTTGGGAGAAAATATTTAAGAGAAACAAATACACTACATAGAAAGGAAGAGGATAAAAGGAATTAAAAAAGCATGGGGAAAACAAAGAAACTCAGAGCACTGCAATAGCTTTGTTCCCGGAGCATATGCATTCAGTGGGCATAGGAGATACAGAAAGTCATTCTGTCCATAGTGAACTCTTTGATTCTGTAGGATGATCATTAAATACCTATATACTCATTTGTGTGACTGTCTCAGGCTGGAAACTACCTTATCTCATCACTGAAATAACAGGAGTTTTCTCTGAAGTATTTGATTTGGGTATTTTCTAAATAAGCAGTATTTTAGCACTAAAAGAAAGCAAGAGTAGATGGAGTATGGCAAAATTGGAGAAGAAAGAGCAAGAGAAAAAACTAAAAGAAAACCCAGGTTTAAAACAAGAGCTGACATCTTAGGTAATTTTATTGGCAGGATCATTCAGTCTCTGCTCTATTTCATTAGGCTGCCCTACCTCTTAGCTTTTCCAGGGTGTGTTCACAATGTTTACTGTGTTCTGTTCTTCAGCAAAAATTACTGACCAGTATTATTATGATCAAGATAAATAAAGAAATAGATCAATTTATCTTGTATATTGTTTATAATAATTTAGATGTTCACTCTGGCTACTCCTTGCACTGGCATAAAGAATTGCAATCAGTGTAGTGTTAGAAATTGCTTATATCTTTCCTTCCAAAACTAAGCATGCTGCCCTTTGTTTTTAATCTACTAAATGACATTAAAATAGTCATTTGGAAACTGTCCTCTGAGGCTGCTTTGTTCAGTTGACTATTCTTGATTAGACTTGTATTAGTAGCACTGAAACCCCCCTTTGTCATCTGGAAGCTGTACTAAGACTTGTTCTAGTTTTATGTAATATTTTATATTTAACCATACTTAACATTATCATGAGCCCTAAAAAACCTGTCCATATTATTTACTGATAATTCACACTGACTCTGGAGGTTTACCAGTGCTCTGTGTTGAGCAATAAAGCTGTAGGTGCAGGTTCTTTATGTGGGCCTGTCTTTAGACAGGTAATCTAGACACTGAAGGTATTTAGATAGATAATGGACAGATGATACTGCTCATTCATTCGGTAATGAGCAGGCCAGAGAACATGTCCTGAATGGAATCAGAAATTAGTAATAGCAAGGTTCTAAATTGCTACTAGTTAAGGACATTCTTCAAATGGCAAAGGTTGATAACCCTTCTAACCTCAATTACTTTTTGATTCTATGATGAAAGTGGTGATACTACATGGCAGAGACTCTTTGCACATTTCCATCTCTTACATGAGACAAGGATGTGTTTCTGAGGTCACAGATGCAAAGGGGACAGAAAACTAAACATATCTGTAAGTATTCATGAGATAAGTGACTCCAGTCAGCTTCTATTGTCCAGGATGATAACACCTGTCTTTCCCTCCACAACAATGATTTTCTAATTAGACTATATCAGGTCAAAAGACTTGACTGGGCCTGTCTTAAATTGACTTCCAGATGTCTGCCATTTAAACTATGACTTAAGATAAAACACATCTACTCTTTTGGAAGAATAAAGTATGGGAAATCCTTATTGTGTAGAGCCAGTAACTTGCATGGGATTTCCCTTCTTTTGTTGTGCATTTTTACAAGTTGCTTGTTTTTTGAGGCAGGAATTTCAAGAAAAAGTCTCACAGTTAAAACAGACATATGCTGAACTCAAAAATTAGGTCTTATCCTCATCTTTTCTGATGAATTCTGCTCTGTTGCTTAGCAAGTGACTTCAAATCCAAGTGGGGTTTTCAGATGGGGTCATTAATAGTTTGTTCCTTGTTCCCAGGGTGCCCAGCATGAGACTCTTTTTCCTAATTGGCAAGAGTGTAAAATCCTCACAACTATAACTGCAGTCAATCAGGGATGTGCTCTCAGCATACAAAATTAGATCGACTGCTAAATACTCTGAAAACTGAGGTGCTACATATCTCAGATAGTGTGCTTGGTGTTAGTAGCTGTGTTTGACTTCAACTCCTCTGTGGCTCAGTTTTAGGTCTACAATAAGAGGATAATGACAGCCTTCACCTCACCTGGGTCAGAAAAGATAAATTCATTAATGTTTGCAAAGCACTTAGATATTAGTCATCAGCACCACAGAAAAGTCCATGAGGAAATGACCAGTTGTGTATTCAGAGCAGGGTTTGAATGTAATGCAGTAAATAAGAACTAAGAGCACACACTGAACAATAAGAAGAACATCAAATATTAAAGAGCTGTTCATTAAGTACATCCTGTGAGTTCTGAGCACTGATTGAGACAACAGTTCTCTGTAAATAAAAGCAAGTGATCATGGAACTAAGAGATGTATCACGATGCATACATACCACAGGCTAAACTAACTTTGCAGGAACTCCTTAAGTCCTGTCATTTCCTAATTGTCAATTCTTACCTTTGAAACTTTGATAAAATTCTTAAAACTGTGCACACAATAATTTCATTTTGATAGACACATATTAACATATACACACATCCTCTCATAAACACACACAATCACAGAGCACAACCTATTTTAAACTTTTCTTATCTTTCTTTTGTTTTTCCACCTTCTTATGCCATTTCAGCATCCAACCTGGTTCATAACTGTAAATGTAGATGTTGTGTCTAATGACTTATACCTGAGCATAAATCTGAAGGCTAAATAGTTAAAAATATTAATAGAAAAAAGACTGACTTCTTGTAAGTAACCAACTACATTTTTCCAGACACATTTTCATCCCAATATTCCAAATTATTAATCTGGCAGTTTCCCATATTTCTCCCTGATATATTTCTTTCATTACTTTTTATGGTAGAGCCAAGTTTACATTTGCAAGTGGAAAGTGTTAGTTTTTTTAGGATGCTAATAACTTTTAGTGCTGGACTCTAAAAGCACATCCAATATAGGTAACAAAGCCCTTTTAAAGATACAGAGCTAACAATGCAGCAAGTTAGAAGTGATGGATATTGTAAAACTGCGTTGCCATCACTCAAAATGGAATGTTGAGGATGAATCACTTTCATAAAGAAGACAGTGCTTATTTTGCATATACAAATAAGATACAGATATAAGATGTTTTTATTTAAAATAGATCTGGGTATTCCATGCTCTGCACGGTATCTTAAAAAAGTGCTTAACTTATGACCGGTTTTAAGATGAACAACAAAAATTACCTCACTGCTGTTCTGATCTGTTCTGATTCCTGTTAAAGGGCAGCTTTTCAGGATGTCTTATGGAATGTTCTCTTCAGGTTTTCATCAGAACCAGAAAGTGCATCTTTGCTGAGAAACTTACACTGATGTGCCTAACTTTTGACAAATTGGGGTTATCCATTTAATGTAGCTCTGAACAAATGCATAGAAAGGTGTGGAAAATATATAAGTAAGAAACAGGGATTTTGCAGACATAGCATCCATTTGCTATTGTCTTAATCCAGAACCTTGTATGGCTCACAGGCAGGATGTAGCATCTGTACAGAACCTGAGGATGGGAGCACAGGTTGAGGGATAGACAGTTTGGAGATGATATGGAGTGGCCAGTCTTTTCATACAGACTTAAAATGATAGCTGGTGTTCCAACAACACTGAACAAAAGTTTACTTAGCAAACACTAGAAATGTGAATCCTCTCACTATGCTTTGAAACAGAATTTATACCATTTATAGCTTTACAGAAGAAAATCCTGGGACCAGGCAAATCCATGAGAGACAGATTCAGGGGTAAACATTTCAGTGTTGGTTTAATTTTGAGACTGATACAGTACAAATGATGTAAAATAAATGTCAAGGTGTGATGAGTTCATCAGAAAGAATGTAATTAGAGAGAGCTGATTATGTAAACGAAATACCATCCTTCTCTCCTGTACAGAAAAATTAATTCCACAGAATTAATTTTGAACAAATGCTTCTCTCTGTCAGTGATTTTTCCTGACATTTATAGCCAAGGGATAAGTTGATGAAATTTATTTTTCTGATACCCATGTGACCACTCTTATTTTTTGACATGGAATGTTGCCCATGCATTCAGGCTGGTAACATTTGGATATGTTTTTTGTTCAGGGCCCACTCTACAGAAAATTTGTACATGAACCACCAATGAAAGCTAATTACAAGTGGTCCAATGATCCGTTTTAGAGAAGATATAGCGATTGACTTAATTCTAGGAAATATGGATTTAAGTGGACTATTAGTTTTTATTCTCAGCATTGATATTCAGGGCACAAGTGGAAAAAAAGAAGAGCTTAGATGCTTATACGCTGGACAATAACTCATTTGGAAGGGCAAGAAATAATTTAGAGGTGTCTGTGAATTGCAGGGAAGAGTAATGGTGTTACTGTATGTACCATGGCTCTATACCTGAAGAAATAATAGGACTTGATCAATGATAACTTATGTAGAGGAGGGATGGGAGATGATGAAGAACCAGTAGAGGCATCTCTCTGAATAATGATATCTTCCCCCATGGTCCACATTGCCCTACGCAGCAGGTGTATTTGGATTGATGAGAGCTGTGCCGAGGGCAGTCAGTAGTAATTTAGTGTGGTAGGCCATGCACAAACGACTTTCGTTACTGCTGACAGCTTCATTACAGCAGGACCATCCTTCACTTGTTGTGGACCTTCTTCCATCAAGCTGAAGACAAATGAAGGAATGACTGAGACCCTATATGTTTGCAATATTATCCTCTCCATTATCTCCTGTTTTTGTCTGTAAATTCTACAGTTGTACCTTTGAAGGGTAAAACAAAGATCCAGAAACATCTCTAACACCTTCATCTGCATGTACTTACTGTATGTACTCCAAAAAATACACCAGAAGAAAATGAAAGAGGGACTTTAGCATAGCCTGAAAGTGAAGCTTTTCTGATAACTTATAGGAAATGATTTCCAGAGCATGCTGGGTCACCATGGAGTCCTTTTCTTTCTGGCATGGTATGAACCATCTTTCTCTAAAACTGAGTTTCCAACCACTTTTCCAACACCTTTTTCAAGAGAATTAATAGGTTTCTGTAAAGCAATAAACTTACCCAGACATGAGTCATCCTCCTTAATCTTTTATGTGGGTGTATGCTATAAGATGGAGCAAGGCTGTAGTCAAATCTGAAAATTCCTTTTTCTCACAGCAAGTGACTCAAAGCAAAAGGGAATTCCTATCTTCTGTGACAGAAAAAGCAGCATGAAGGAAGCAAGAGGGCTGCTCAGATGCTATATGCATACAAGGACTGCAGGAACACAGAATGAAGGGGTAAGGAATACATGAGCCAAGGCTGTATAGAGCTAGATGCAAGAAATCAGAGATGAAACTTTAAAGGATCTTAGACTGAAACTGTGTAATAGTCTTCAAATACACGAGAGAAAGTGCATTTTTTTCCTGCTGGTGAAAGAGGTTTTACTAATGCTACAGGACTGATTGAATAGTTTTAAATTTCTATAAGTTCTGTAAAATCCCTGTTTATGACAGCATTTGCCTCTGGTTGTTATCATCCCACTCAGAAGATCTGTCAATGCCAACGCAACAACTGAGATGCTTCCTGGGTAAGTTCTAAGTCACTTGGTAAATTATACATTCAACTACCTAAGAAAAGAATGAGATACTGTACATAAAACCATTAGACTCCATAATAATAATAATATTAATAATAACCAGAACATTGAATGAATATAAAGTTCTATGTAAATGTGATATCCTAGATTTGGAAGGCATTTGAATTTATTATTCTAAGGCTGCATACCAGATAATAATATAAGGTTTTTTTGACTACAGTCTCTCTGACTGCATTGCACTAGCTTTTATAACAATGCCTACTGGAGGCTTGGCACTGCATCATGGCAGTTCAGTACTTCTGTGTATGAATGATGTTCTGTGCATTTGTCACACAGTAAGTTCACTCTTGCAAAGAGCATGTGTGTGTGTGTGTCTGTAAAATCACAACATTCCCTGCCTACTACAGGAACTCTCTGTCTACTGCAGGAAATCCCAGGAGACTCAACTCTCTGACCAGGAATGTGCTGATGGTGTTGTAAAGAGGTGCCATCCATCCAGCACAGGCAGGCAGAATGAAGGTGCAGCCTATGTAGAATTGATAACTGGATTATGACTGGACTTTAATAGCAACTCAAGAATTACAGAATAAAAAGAAAGCCTTCCTACTCTGTCCCAAGGACCCACAATGTGGCTATCTGGTCAAAGGCAAGAGACTGGACAAATCTAATCTAATTCAAAGAAACTACTGGCACACTAGATTGGTGTAAAGTGATCACATGTTCACAGCTTACCAGTTGTTAACTATTATAAACATATGGCAAATGATAGCTTTGAAGGAACACTCGTATGAAGACAATTAAGTAGCTTTGTAAATGCTCATGCTAAGGTTTTGAGTTGATACTCTCTGTTCTGTGCTTCTACTTATAAACACTCTCTGACAAGAGGATCTAGCAAAAAGCCCTTTTATATTTCCTAATTTATTTACTTTAAAAACTATGTGTGTTTATAAAAAACCCCTGCACATAAGTACATTATGCATGATGACTTTTCTGCCAGGTGAGGAAGTGGCAAATGTCATGAGCCATCTGGACAACTACCTAGAGAACGTTTTTCTGGAGCTGTTGGTGAATGTTCATGTGGATAACAGCAGCACTGGGAGAAGTAACAGTGGAGTTATGGGGAAAACCAAGCTATAAGTGAGACAGCTGGCATGACAAATTTCAGGTACTTCGTGGAAGGGTAATAAATATTGGAACTCTAGAAAATCAAAGAGCAAATTAAGAGACCATTGCTTTATGTTGAGGAAAGCACAGGGACAGAAAGTTTGGATTATTGTTTTATGTGGTTAATATAAATTAACATTAAAAAATAAAATCTCTAAATTTGCACCACAGAAATTCTTTACATTAAAGTTTCATGCTTAAATGTGGAGAACATTATGAGTTGTCTTGACTTCATGATCAGGAGGGGAATGTTGGATACACAATACTGTGAGTGAAAATAGAACCTGCAAGGGCTGAGAACACATCTGCAATGAGACCTCTTGCTTCTCATGAATGTTATCTAAGTGTCAAGGTAAAACACTATGCAAAAGTTACATTCTTAGAAATCACTAGTGAGTCTCCCTTGAAGTAACTATCTTCAAAAGGAAGAACAGTAACCACAGATTCAGATTCAGCAACCTTACAGAAATGAAAAAAACACTACAGCAAAATTTAACTTAAAAATGGAAACTGTGGTAACCACGAAACTGTTTTAAAGGATGAAGGGGAATAATTAAAAGGGTAAAATATCTTCAAGAACTTTTAAAGGCACCATATTGCATCCTCAACACAAATGTTTATTCCTATAAAAATAATCTAAATGACAAAAAAAAAAAAGAGTATGGTTAAAAAATAGAGGGAAAGAGGTCATTATAAGTTAAATGACATCCTTCAAAAAGCAGAATTTGTATCCAAAGGTGCAAAACAAAAAATGTGCAAAAATTCTGATACGCAAAATTTAAAAACATAATAACCTATATCAACACTGATTCTGAGAAGCAATCTGCTAAAGGCATGGAAATTGGTAATACAGTCTCTCTAAAACACATGAAAACCAAGCACGCTTCCCAAGTCTGTAGAGCTGACAGATGGCTGAACCATGGAAGAAGCACTGGAGGATGCTGTGGCCATAGCAGAAAGTTTAAAAGAACTGCTTACATTAGTGTTGTCCACATGGGAGCTTAGAGATGTTTCTGCCTCGACTTACAGGAAATGAGCCTGAAAAACTGCCTCAAAGTAAAGCGTCAGCAGAAGGGGTTTTAGAGCAGATCAATAAAATGTATAATAACAAACACCGTAAGAAACAGATGGTATTAACCTAAGAGTTCTCAAAGTTGCTGCTGAACTACTAACTGCTCTGAGCGAACTCTTGAATAAATTAGTGTTTATTCCAGAGAAAGAGCAGGTGGCAAGCAGAACACCCATTTCTAAAGGACTTCTAGGGTCTGTGCGGGTGGGGAATAAGCAGGCTGTGAAATCTACAAACAAAAAATGTCTGATTTTCTTATCAAACAAATGGACTGAAGCTGTGATAAAGAATAAAAACAATAGATGTGGATAAATGTGACATTCTCAGGCAGAGTCAGTAAAGCTTTTATTTAAAAAACCAGATATCTGTTCTTGAGATCTTTGGGCATGTCTCATCCTTTTGACATAGTGCATTTTGATTTCCAAAACACTTTTGATCATGCTCTTGTCCAAAAGTCTGTTGGTCTTAAAAGAACATAGTCTCATAAAAAGAGAGACTGAGAGAGTTTGTGAAACATATAAGATCACAAATAACTTGAAGAAGGTAAATAGGGAATGACTATGCACTGACATTTATAACCCAAGTAACTGTGATTATTAGCTGAAATAGCCTAACAAACTTGAAATGAAAGAAAACAACTGTTTACTCAATGTATAATTAAACTGTTGAACTCGCAGTCATGGAATGAAGAAACTAAAATCATTACAAGGTTAAAAAAGTGACTGGAAAAACTGATAAAATGTAGGCACACCATGAGCTATTAACATAAAATATGTATTTAAACACTGAATTAATCTTTGGTCTATATACAATGGGCTGGTATAGGCCTCCTTTTCATGTTCTTTCCATAAGCACCATTTTCTGATCAGTGTTAGAGAAAGGATACTGTCCACTGCTGCTACTCTCATATACCTCTAAATGTCAATATGAAAACAAACTTTATAAGATGCACTTAATGTAACAGTATTAAATATTGTATGACTCAAAAGAGCAAAGAAAGTGATGGAAGTGTTATGGAGAGAGACTACCACTAATTTTGTTTTAATCAACATTAAATCTTGAGAAGTATGTTAATTCAAACCAAATACAGATAAAAGCAATTTAGTATCGGTATCTCTAAAGATATGCGGGGAAAATTTATCAGAAAGGGTGGTCTTGGAACTAGAGTATTAGATTGGATTTGAACTTCTACCAAAATCACGGCTGATGCACTGCAAAGACTTTCCAGGTTCCTCTGTTTCCCATCTGCTAACCTGGGCGACAGTAAGTCCTGACTTCCAGAGTGTCGTTAGCATAAGTACTTAATGTTTCAAGGCACCCAGAAATTGTGTTTGAGAAGGCTCCTAGCAAGTTGCAGTGTCATTAATCTTTGCAATTTGTTTACAAGCCTTCAGCCACTTTTCAGCCCATGCAACAAAGGCTTACGTCCAAGCCTATCTGACTTAATTCTTGTAAGACCTTGTGAGGCATTGAATCAATATAATGTTTTCTGTTTAACTTGCTCATCAAAGAATATTTTACATTAATATAGCTCTTCTCAACCTGAATGGTACTGAAATGCTTTGCAGACTATGCTAATACAACTGCAGCACTAAAATGCTAAACTAGCAGAAAGTGTAGAGAGGGAGAAAAATTACAGCCAAGGACAACAGGACAGACTTTCTGTTTTAAGAAACTGTTTCAAAACCTTTACTGTGCACTGACTGAAGTTTGTAGAGAGAAATTCTAGAATAGTCTGTCATTGCTATCGGTGCTGCCAAAGCAAGAGAGAAATTAAAATATCACAGGGTGCTCAGGAATCCTGTGCCTTGCTTGGAATCCTTCCTACTCCGATGGTATCTGTCACGTGTTCCGCTCTCTCTTCTTCTGTACTCTTGGATGTGATGAGGGCTATGTAGCTCTGAAACTACCCTGGAGTCACATCATCCCCAAATGTGTTTCTCAGTTTTGTGGAGGTTAGATTTGCTTCAGAATCTCTGCCTTGCTGCAAAACTTTGGGAACTGGTTTGACTTTCATTCAAAAAAGGGCTGGTTCTTCTCCAGAGTAGGAAGCTGTGATGCTGGAGGCAGGAGCTGTGCCTATCATCAGTTTCAGTGCCTCACCATAACTGCAGGTGTGTGGGAGTGAGGTCTGGGATTTCTTCTATCTGACATTGACTTTAGGACTCTTTCCATGCTGCTGTAACCTGTTCAGGTACTGTAGGCAAGTTTCTGATATTTGTTTTTCAAATTCCCTTTACCTGGGAGTGCTGGCAGCTGTATTCTGCTCTGCATCTTTCTCTCAAAGGCTCTTGGACTGAACTCCAGTGTTTATCTCCTTTTTGAGACATTCACAATCCGGCAGACGGGAGGAATGAAGGAGCTGGAGATACAGACCCGCATACAGTATGAAGTGAGGGCTGGGGAAGGATAGACTGGATATGCATTTTGTCTCTGCTGGGCATCTCATCTCTACTGAGATGAGGGATCAGAAACAGAGTAAAACTCACCATTTCAAACCCTCCTGGGCAAGAAAGAAGATCCAGGTCCTCAGGGTCACACTAATGGAGCTCAGACTTCACTGTTGCAGCCCAGGCTCCAGGATTACATGGAGAACGGAGCCCCAGGAGCCCATCCATCATGAAAGGTAATTGCTGAATTGTACATCCATGGATCTCCATTGTAAAGTGCCACCATGGTGGTGGGGGTATGTGAGAAGAGTGGGATTGAAGGCTGTTTCAGAATTTTTCTTACCTCAGACTTTGCCTCCCTGCTGCTGTTGAGTAGATGGCACTATTTACCATAAAATGAGACAAATGCCACCTGGCATCTCAAGACTTTCTAAGTGCACCAGTGTTACTAACTGTAGTGTGTTCTTTACTGGTACCATTACTAAAACTGCAGTGGCTACCTAAATTTCACATGTCATTTTTTGTTATGTCATTTCATACCTATTAGAAAAATTCTCTCTCCCTTCAACACTGGATTTATGCAGCTGACTTGTGGAGGAGGACTGCTACTGACCCTGCTCTCTTTCTCCATTCCTTCCAGAATCACTTGTGAAGTTTTGTCTGATTTCAAAGCAACAAAAAATCTCAGCCTGACTTTATCTCATGACAAAAAGATATTTCCTTAGGTCCTGAAGTCAAGGATGGCTATACATGATCACTTTTTAAAGTTTTAAGACAAATATAAATGCTAGGTTATGAACATGCAGCACCATCCAAAGTAATTTACTGCTTCATGGGTTGCCTGGCAGGAAGAAACAAGCTGAGCTGTTTAGAATTTTTTTTATATGTAATTAGAATAGCTTTTTATTAAGATCAAGTTTGAGTCAGATTCCCAACAGTAAATCTGATGGCACATGAAGTCCTGAGAATTGCAGTGCAAGCAGAAGCAAGATGTGAATTTTAAGTAGAAATGTCCTACTTTTCTGGCCCCCAACAAATCTCACTACTAACCTTTGCTGCCCATAAAAACCATGCCA
Organism: Rhagologus leucostigma; assembly: GCA_013397725.1. Taxonomy (NCBI): domain Eukaryota; kingdom Metazoa; phylum Chordata; class Aves; order Passeriformes; genus Rhagologus; species Rhagologus leucostigma. The sequence continues at coordinate 2,188,736 of VZTD01003430.1, read as the reverse complement.
ACCCAATAGGCTTACTTTGACAATACGAAGAAAGAAAAACAGCTGTAATGATTCACAATGGATAGTTATCATTAGGTCCCAAGAAAATAAGGATATAGCACATAAGTTAGCAAAAGCTGCTTTTCCAAGCTAGATTCATTTTGCTATTGCCAAAATTTGACAGTGGTAATAAATTCCATGAGGTGCAGATCAGCTTTTTGTTCTGTGCTTACAATGTCCAGCATGGTGAGGTTCTGATCCACATCAGAAAGTCCTTGATTCTACCAAACTATAAATAAAATAATTATAAACCTTTTCTATAAACTGTTCCTTCTCCAGTTTTTTTATTCAAACCTAATGAACATGTTCTGAATTTGCTCGCAAAGTACCTATGTGAGAGCTACCAAAAGAAAATGCAACTGTGTTTTACTGAATTTTTTATTGGAATTTATATTTTTGGATTTCATCTTTTTTTGTTACCTTTAATTGAAAATTCATTCCCTCTACCTTTCCTTTCTCTTTCTGAGAAAAATCTGAAACAGTGGGAGAAGTGGGATGGGTAGAAAGAGACTGAAAAAAAAAAAAGAAAGGGTTCAGCAGAGCTCCTGCTGAGATCAAAAGTGGAAAACCAGACACGGTTTCAAGCTATTCTTTGCCTGAGTTCCTTCAATATTGGGCTGTCCACCTAGAACAGAGAGGGTGACTCTGTAACCCAGTAGCAGCTGCAAGAACATGGGTTAAGATGTGCTCTCTTCTAGTCACAAATTAGCAACTTAATTCATGTGGATACCGTGACCAGGCCTAGACAACAGCAAGCGTACTTGCCTCTGTGCACATGGACAGTTATTGCCTGTAATAGCCTGTCTTTAAATCCGCCTATTCACTTTTTTGTTTCATGATGTGTTTAAATATATATACAGCTCTTAGCAGCTACTGTCTAATCTGCAGAATCTGGGAGACACGCAGGTTTCTGGACCCTCCAGATTTTTGCATCTAGGTGGGTGTTTTGGCCACATTCAGACTCATATGACACATCTGACACCTGGGATGCACTTTATTCTTTTCTATTGCCTTCTTATCCTGGGAAGGAGCCCAGCTGTACAGCTCTGTTGTTTCCTCACTGAACTGGTTGATTGAGCATTTTTGTAAATATATTCCCATATGTACATGGATGCTCCTGCTTTTTCTTATTATAGAGAAATCTCATAACTAGAGCATAAAACACAGGTAATATTTAGATTGAATATGAAACAGTTCCACATCATTTTAGAAGAAAATAATTTTTTCCTGCAGTTTGGCCTAAAAGGAAATTAACTTAATTGAATACGGACAGCTCTATTTTGCAAAACTATTACAGCCAAAGGTAATTCATTTTTTGAAAATATTTTAGTAGACTATTTCAATTTCAATGAGATTGCTTGCTAGAAAATTAAATACATTTTTGGTTAAATGTAATAATGAATTCCATTGTCTGCATTGCTCAGGCAGAACTATAATATAATTGTGTTTAATACAATTAAAACCAGTTTTTATTAAAAGTAATAATGCAGACTATTGTCCACATTACTCAGGCAGAACTACAATACAATTAATGTCTTGTATCTAAGTCACTCAGAAAATACATGTGCACTATTACATGCTCATTTTGAACATTGCATCCTCACAGCTCTCCATGCTAGTAAAAAATGTTTTTCCTCATTCTAGTGGACCCCTGTTGTTTACCAGCTGGTAATAGATTTGCACAAAGTAAATTTAGTGGTTTTATCCCAGTTATTAGTATACTCAAACCAGCAAGCTCTTCAAAGCTCTCATCCCAAAGCATTTCTCCTAAGTTTTTACCATCTCTCATGCCTTTTAGATAGGGGTCTTAATGCTTAAATATCTTGTAAAGTGCTCCAACAATCCTGAAAACCTTCAAAGATCCAACAGTAAAAACTGCTATATACTCTGGTTAAAAAAGTATTTCTATCTTGAATTGTAACAATTTAAGTAATTTCTAATGCATGATAACAAAACCTGTTATACTGACTAATAGAGTAACTTACGCTTCTTGAGAAAGCAGTGAGTGCTAAAAATTGTGATAGAGTGACTGGTTTTTATAAAACATAAACAGAACCTTGAAGAATAGGAATGTAAACAAAAAATTATGAAAAGAAACAAATGTAATTTTGGTAAGGGGTTGTGTCTAACTAAGCAAATACTCATTATGCTTTATTGAAAGAAAACCTTTAATAAGCCTTATTTTCTCTTCAAAAGTTCATGAGAGGAAGAAGGGGAAGATGAGGACAGGAATCTAAAAAAAGTGATCAAAGAGGGTGGAAACAGATTAAAGAGATGTAACACAAACAGGTAGTTGAAATAAAAGTGGGAGAAATTCCTGGAAAATTTGTTGATAAGGCTCAGAAACTTTCTGTGAGCATCAGATCAATCCTGGTGACCTGCTTGGCATCATTCCTTCTAGAAGCAGAATTAACACTGTGTGAAAGAGCAGATCTGCTAAAACTGTTCTCTTATTTTACTTTGATTGATCATCTAAATTGTTTTTTTTTGTTATCTCTGTTCTGAAATACTAATTTATTTCATATGTCAACCCAGTGACACAAGCAGAGAACTCCTGTTCCCTTTTCCCCCTCTCTACTTTTTTCCTGTTATTCTTTTACCTCCAGAAGGCACTGAGGATCTCACTGTTATGTAATCGATGTACAGCTGCATTGCTGTGTGTTAGCTTCCAGCACAACTTGGACTAACTATGGAAAATTAAACTTGTTAACATTTTCAGTAACATTTTATCAATAACTACAAGTATTGCTAGTAACTTTGAGGCCTGGGTGGTGAAAAGACCATAAATGGAAGGGAACATTTTTGGTTCCGGGATTCACTGCCTTGGTTTGGTTCCAGATCACAGCTCACTGTTTTTCACTGAAATTTTCTTGCTACCTCTAGAGAATCACCTTCTTTTTGGGGGTGGGGGTTTATAAATCAGGGGTGTAGAAACCTGCTCCAAGGAAGTTCTTGCAGATTTACATGGATTTTGTCTAGCTCAGTTTAGAAATTACATAAAACTTGATACAAAGATGCATTGACTGTTAGCTGTAGAATTATTTCTTTGGGTAATTCAGGAAAATGATGATGGTGAATTTAATAGTTTTAAAGTGTCTGTGATACAAAGGGGTTCTACTGCACTGTAGGCACCTGTCTGCTGCTACGTCCATTCTAGTATTTCAATTTCAATTTGACACTCAGATTTTGTCCCATTGGAGATAATTATAGTTATTTTCATTACAATAATGCCTGGAGATTTCAATCAAAATTAGAAAACTTTTGCCAGGTAGTATAAAAACATATGACAAGACATAATTTCAACCCTGAGAAGTTTACAATTTAAATAGACAGGAAGCACAATGGGAGATCTATTTGCATCTGCAGGCACCACACCTCAGCTCTTGAATACCAGACTGTAAGTGGCTTGCGCAAATGTAAGTGGGATTTGATAATATATTTCCTGAGTTCCTGGCAACTCTTTAAAAAAAGACTGCAATAGCTGCAGTGTGAAGAATTATTTGCAGTTTTCTGTAACTAAGTTCTGATCTGTAGCCATTATTTATTACGTGTTGTGGAACTGGCTGTGTCCCAGCTCACTGCTGTTCTCACTCTCAGGACTCACAGAGGCTGCTGCTATATTCACTTTGACAATACACCTCAGCCCACACCTGTAACTTCTACTGCTAGCCAAATACTCCCCACACGCCTGAACCTTCCAAAGTGTTACTGACCTTACCTAAAAAATCCTCAGTTTCTCATCTCCTAGGGGTCTAAGGGATCTAAGGATGATATGAGGATTGTGCAACTAATTCTCAGCACGAATCAATAATGTAGACATCACCTAACCCTTAATGTGGGTGATCAGTCTCAAAGCAAAACCAGCTATCCAAAGGTAAGACATTCAGTACCTTTTGCACAGCTCAGTTTTAGCAGCTCCCTGAACTAAACTGTTTTATGGGAACTTGAGGGCTGAGAAAGACATTACAGAAAATAAGTATGTAAAGCCATTAAACATTTTCAATTGGCTGAATCAGTCTAAGCAGCAATCAGCAATTTCATAACCAATAGGAAAAAAAAAGAAAAAAAATTCAAAGCCTTTTGTACTAGACTTTAGTGCGCCCTTCAGTGCATCATAAAGGCAGAATGGTTTTACTACTGTTTACTCACAAGGAGACTGAGACCAAAGTGTTGAACAATTTCTACTTCTCTTAATCACAGGACTTCACAATGTGTGATGTATGTTTCTGTGTTTGGTTTTGGTGGGGGATTTTGGTTTTTGTTTTATTTTGTTTTTTAATTTGATTCAGTTGTTTGCCTTTGAATGGAACAAAAACAACAGCTGATTTCCTTACAGAATGCTTTGTGGTTTTGGGGTGTCTACAGACATTTCTGGGGGAAATTAATCTGATGTCCTTTGTCTGTAGCTGTAAGTCAATCTCTCCAAAACCTGAAATAAATCTGAAAATCTTTAAAAGGACAAAGTTATAAAAATCAGGGCTGTAAATAAAGAAGAGCCCCCCAAACATTATCTCTTACAGGCAGTGCAACCTAAATCATCATAGCGGTCTTTGCAGTAACATGGAAGGAATGAATGTGGTGAGGCAAAAAACGGAGAAGGCTTTGTCTTTCTTTATAGTAGGTGTTTATGTAGCCTTGCTACACCATCTGAGCACACAACAGTTGAAATATATTTATTCACCCAGTGCTACTGAAAATAGAAGTTTTGTCTATCAGGAAGCTCTGTGAATTGCAGGTAGTCACAGTGAAAATGCAGATACTTGAAGACCCAGGCTTGTGCAGTAACTTTGAATAATCCTTTCTTTCTCATGAATAATCACAATTACCTCAGATGGAGCACATTAAAGTGGTGGTACTATGGCTAATCTTACAGAGTCTGCCCTGTTTCCTCAGTAAGCTCCCAATAACCAGGAAAGGCACACAGCATGGGCAGGAAGCTTTGCCTGAAGCTCCCACTGCACCCATGACACACATCTCAAGAGTTATTTGAAACAAAGGATAAAAATTTAGCAAAATTTTGTGAGCTTGCTTCTTAATATCAGCTATCCAGATGTTCCAAAAGTTCTATCCACCCGTCTATTCCTATGATCTCCTCTCAAATCAAACTGCTGGAGTAGTAAAATAGCTTTGGGTTTAACATATTGCAGTCACACAAACATTTTACTGGAATGTTCTCTGAGACTGAAATCTTCATATATTATGCATCAGCACAGGACTGTTTTCAGGCATATTTTAGGATAAGCTTCCTTGTATGCAGACTAAACTGGCAGATGAGAGAGGATGAGTGCAGGGAAATAAGAATACCTGATGTGTTTTCATAACTTTATATTTGTTATTTATTATTCATTCACTCATTAAAGACTTTGCAGCCACTCACTCAGAAACAGGTAACATTCCAGATAATTTAGATTGTAAAACCCACTGCAAACACTGGGCAGCGAATCCTTGCAGGGCATAGCAGTTTGTGGACCCTTTGCTGAATGGTCACCATTAGCAGAGATATTAACAGACATTATGCTCTGGCTTTGAAACAACCACGAACAAAGCACCGAAAGAACACATTCAGTGACTCGCTATGAACACATTCCCAAATAAAGTTTGATGGGGAAACATGCTGCAGTTTTAGAGTGTGCTTTTCAGTGAGAATCTAGTGAAGATACACATGTTCAGCTGCCTACTCCAGCAGAGTGAGGGCCAGGCTCACAATCTGCTGGAACATTTTCCCTTAACGAGAAATATTTCTTGCATTGGGAAGAAGAGCAAATTAGATTGGTTTTGGTTTTCTTCTTTTTGTTTGTTTGTGGTTCTGTGTGTTTTGGGTTTTTTTTTCCTTTTTTTTTTCTTGGTTAACATATTATGAAGTGTTTAAATTTAAGATCTTTTTATCCCATCTTATAGGCTCCATATGGCTCTTAAGTACTTCCTCTGGTTAAAATGCAGCGACTGAAAAAACAATTCTTTCTCTAAATAGGCAGGAACAAATGTGGGGTCTTAATTAAACAGGTCTAGTGAGTGATGAAAAGCAAACACTGAATTAGATGCAGGGGCCAGATTCTGTTCTATAACCTCCTTTCAAATTGGTTCAGGTGTACAGGGTAGCAGGAATGAAGCAGAGAAGGTGTAAATGTCCTGTTAAGATCAGAGACATATAGCCAAGGTAAAAGTTCTGTTCATCATCAGTGTTCATTTTAACATGAAACTTTATTTGTTTCTCCTCAAGGGGCTTAGAGCTGCTGGAAATAATCCAAATACAGAATATTCTCAGGAGTTACCTTAGCTTTTGGGGAATATTTGGGCTGCTCTAGTTCAGGTTTGATTGATCATAGTTTAATTAGTAACCAGCGAGATGAATTTCTGGCAAGTCTTTTATATCAGGTTTTAACTGCCAGCAAAAGCTAAGTGTGGTCCTAGAAGTCTTGGAACAGACTTGAGTTTTGGTGTACCTATCTCTTTCCTCATATGCATATACTGGTAATGATTCCTGAAGTGCAGGGATGTGGCAGAGAGAGAAACAGCTGGTGAAGAAAATTAAATAGACTTAGAAAGCAATAGAATAAACCCATGGAAGAAAAATCCATCAAAGACCACTGAAAATAAAGAAACCACCCCTAATTCAGAGCGTTTCTGAGCTGCAGACCCATGAGTATTGATCCCCTATAGCTGGTATACATTACCTTGCACTCATCTGCTCTTATATTCTGCCCTAGGCATCTGTCTAGGACATTGTTGGAGATACTGATCTGGCTCGACCGTTGTTCTCACTCGTTATGGACATATACATTTTTGTGTGACAAAATCTCAGATTTCACTAGCATTACTGTGGACACCATTGCTATGGAAACCAACTACCGCAATTTACTGTCTACACTTTAAAAATACATTAGTGTTGATGCATTTGCATCAAACCTCATAGAAATCAACCAACACCTTTTGTATTTTTTTTACACTTCTGTGTAATAATCCAGCAATGAGGAGCTGTCAGGCTTGACTAGTGACTGGCATAACACGCAGAAACATTTTACAAGCTCCATACTGATGAAGCTCTGATATCTGCATAGGGCCATCAGGGGAAACAATTTGGTTTTTATAGTGCAAGACACAAGAGGTGAAGGCTCCAGGGCTGTTCAGCCCATAGCCTGTTTCCTGTCCTCAGAAGCTGCTAGGAAGAGGCAGAACACGAGTTCTCCAGAAGAAGCTCTTGTTACAACCACAGAAGCTGGTTGTAACAAGACTATAAATAGACTGCTGTCACTGTGGTTCTGTGCTGGGAATTTCACCCTTTGGAAGAAGTTCACATCTAACAATATCAACTGCCTCTACAATCCTTTGTTTCCACTGCTTCTAATGAGATTATGGCAGGCATCAATATGTTTTATAGAGTTTATGCTGACGGTACCATTAATTCAAGTATTTATTTCAGACATTCCTCCCAAACCTTCTATGCTTGCTGACAGCTGTCCCAGTGCTCAGAGTCACTACCCTTGTGCCTTGTAAGTCCTGAAGGAGACACTTTAAGGCACTGAACTTTTTCCAGTGAGATTGCTGTGGTGTACATACATCCTCCTATGCACGTGAAAAAACAGGCACCTCTTCTCTCCCTAACTGATTAATGGTGAGGATACATTATCAGAGCTAATAGGAGTCAAATGAAGAAAGCTAGTCAAGTGAAACCCTGTAAATTGGTTCCTGTGCTTTTTCCATCTCTTCTAATACCTAATGCCAGGAATTTTCATTTGTGTCCAGCCAGAGCTAAAAGGGAAAGGATTAGAAAGTAAATAACTCCCACACCTGCAGTAGGGGAGCAGTCAGCTGTTTCATTGCCCCGTTTATTAGCAGGACAGAAATGTAAATCTACATCACAGAAATTTTTTTTCCTGTATAAGCTGTCATTCTTCTTGGAAAAGTAGATGTGCATACTAGCTTTTCACCTGTATGTCCATGTCAGTATGTCTATGCATCTTTATTATTCTCTTCCCTGACCTATATGACCTTTACCTAGGTGAAACGGTCAGTTTTCAATAGGAATTTTGCTACCAGAAAGAAGGCTAGATTTGATCTGTTCCTCTTAGATGTCTTACTATAACACTTTGGTTTTAGTCTAAAATTCCTACCTTAAAATTCTGCTGTAGTGCCAGGTGGCAAGAGCATAGATTAAGGGGTGGTGTTCTGAAGACCTAGTTTCAAAACCAACTGAGAAAATGCCAGGAGGTACACTCTGTCTAGCTTTCCACCAGCCATTGCCAAGGACTAGTGCTAGGAAACATTGTAGATTGGAGTAGTATTCCTGGCTCTACAGATACCTGGGTAACAGGCTGCTGCTGTCACCCATTTTCCATGTTGATTTCCCCTTCTGTCTCACTCTCCATTTATGTACTAAACAAATGAATTTGAAAAACCTGTAATTGCTATTAAATTTCTGCCACAAAAAAATGCAAGACCAAGTGGAAACCAGTGTTATCCTGGAACAGAACAGATAATGATACTGATCTTTGAAGCCCTACTGCTTCCAAGGATAATGGTGAGAAACTGGGGAGATTTGCTGTAGCATTCAGTGAGCATTCGGAGTGGCCTGATGTCTGTGTGCCTCTGAGACTCCGTGCCCTGGGCTGTTCCCATACTTTGATATCCTAATGCTTTCTGTAAGACATGCTGCAGACATCTGGGAATGCAGGATTGCTCCTCTGGATGAGAGAGAGAAATGCGCTGGGAGATAAAGAGCAAACTCATTTCCTATGCATAGAAAGATGAAATTTCTCCACATGCACATAGCTTATTGTCCTTGCAGTTGCTCTCTTTCTCTCTTTGCTTCTGTCACCCTGGTGATGGTTATCTCCCAACACTGGTAGTCAAGGTAATCTCTCCACCTTGACATAGACTTTGATTCGGTTATCCTATCTGTGTAACAGCTGCTGTGACAGAGCACACAGAGTCTCAGGATTTTCTTACTTGAAAGCCAGAGAAATTGTCTGTTTTCTTTATATTCTTTTCTCTTTCTGTTTTAGAAGCACTACATTAACAAAACAAATGATGTAAACAGTCTGGACTGTCTTCTCTCCTTTCTCCCTTCTCCTCTCAGTATTGATTATTTGAAAGTAATGCAAAGACAATTTCCATGCATAATATTGTTATGCATATCTTTCCTTTTCCCCATTTAAAGAGTATTAAATTAAATGTGTCAAGCTGTAGGACATTGTAATAAAACATTGTGAACACAACTGGTTTTGTCTTCTTGTTTTACTAACATTTTTCTTGTTTTTTTCAGTTTGGATCCCTGGAAAACTGTAGAATTAGTTTCATTCTTTGTGTTCTCTTTTTACAGTTTTATTTAGCATCCTTCTAAATAAAAAAGCCAGCGACCACATTTGAGCCATCAACAAGAAGCTTTTCAACTAGCAAATAATTAGCATGAAGCTCTGAATTAATAAGCAATATGAACACATTAAATCACTAAATGTATCTAATTCTGTATCTGACAAGCAAATATAACTCTTACTGAACTGTAAACCTAAGTGTGAATAGCAACAAGCACAGAGGAACCTGACCCAGATTTCTACCTCTTATTACTACCACAGGAATTGTATGGTAATAATAATATTATCAGTGCACTCCCTTTCTCAGCAGTTCTGAATATCCCAGATACACACTTGCATGCAAATGCCTAAAAGCAGCATCCCAATAACAAACTACTTTATGTTCTACACCATGCCTGATTATCTCTACCATGATTTTTTTCCATATACGTATACTATTTGTAAATAACAGTGGGAATGAACTTATGAGCTGTTCACAGACTTCTTTATATTCTGTTAAGTAATCAAGGCACATGATTGCCACCTAAGCTTGTTTTTCTTAACTGTGGTCCATGGTTGTGAGAATAACATACATCAGATTAAAAACAGTGGCCAGTGATTGTTTGATATCAATATAGATGTTACACAAAACAACCAATTTCCAATTTTTTTGTAACTATGAGAAGTTTTTCTGCATGAGATTTTGAGGCGATCACAAATATGATTCAGTTTAACAAACTGACTATTTTTAGAAAACAAAAGACTATCTCAGTATGGCTCAGCTAGAATTGCTGCATAACTTCATCTACAGAGCTAAAGTGACAGTGTTGTCCATTTACTGCTAACGACAACTTGAGTGATCCAGTAAATACATAAAATGAAATAGCCCCTATTTCCATGCCAGTATAATCCCATTTTGTCCTGTTCTATAATTCTGTATCTCAGAATGTCTTTTGTCTCCTCCAGTAAAAGGCATGAAACAAGAAATGCTGAAAATAATAACTGGGAGCTATAAAGCCATCTGATCTCACACAGAATGCTGCCGTTACTTCTTTGTTTGGGTCAGTACTGGACAGTCCTGACTGCTGAACACCAGCTCATTCATCCTTCACAGGACTAAAATAATATTTCACACCATACTTACTAATTTCCATAAAAAACTGCTGCTCCTTCATGATCTAGCTGCCTTTTTTACTATGAAGCTTCAATACTGGTATGAATAATGTGTCGTGCTGGTGTGAACAGCACTGTCTTTTCAAACTTTAACTAATAGTGGTCTAGATCACCATCAGTCATACAATTCTCAGTGTATTGCTGAGGAAAGTACACCATAACAAATGGTGGTGAGCAGACCAAAACCACAAAAAGGAATAAATGATCAAGCTGAAGCTAGATCGGAAGAGAGAGATCCATCCTTACAGACTTGTGCTTTTTTTAAAATATGACATTGCCTCAGGCCTAGGACATGTATAGGAATACACAGATCTCTGTGACTAAAGGCTGCAATGTCACGTGCATTATGTGCACAGTAATATCTTCATTTCGGTGTCAAAGGGAAAGGAAAGCTTTAAAATGTTTAGCAAAAGAATATGTCTGGACACAGTAAGAAATATCCCTCTAGCAGTCATTTCATTTTAGTCTAATGCTCCTTTTATTTCCAGAATTACTCAGGTATGAAAGCTCCTCTTTGTTCTTTGAGAATAATGTCTTAATGGCAATTCATCACAGCAGCCATGAAATCTTGATGACAAATCCATAAACCCTGAAAAACATTGTAGGGAAAGTAATCTCCTAATTTAAACATGAGCTAGTCTTGTTCTTAATATAATAAAAAACCAAGAAGTTATTTGCTGAGTAATGTGCACAGAGATTTAGTGTGACTTGGAGTGTACACATCTAAAACAAACTCTAAATCCTCAGCAGTTTACTTCCCTTGTGAAGCTCACCCAACCCTGTCTCTCAGCTACTCCTGTGCTAGCTCACCCACTGGCCTGCCTAGTCCTGTACATGCTATTGAGCTTAGAAGCAGCAACCTCTGTCATGTCCTGACCTTGTTGTGATGATATAAAACAAAGGGTTCACCTTGCAAGAGCAAAATATGCTTCTTCCAATTATTTTCTTATAGTCCTACTACCTGCTGTTCTAGCATATCTGAGCTTTTTTATTTTATTTTTTTAACAGCTAAAAGAATCAGTATATTTTATTTTCTCTCTGAAAATATTTTGCTTTTCAATGGCAATTCCTGTTTCTAGAAATTTCAGTTTTAGGTGTCCTGATTTCAATGGTAACATTCTGGTATGGTGACTGTTTTATTATAGTTTCTTCTTACATGGAGAAGTTAGGCACAAATGTTTTAAACTAGCTCTTCAGTATAAAAAGTCACACTGTTAGTAAACCAAGGCTAGAAGTCAGAAGACTTCAGACTTCTTATTGAGTTATTTCAGCCTGGCAAAACACGTCAATAAAAACACTACAAAGAATTCCTGGAATGCCCCTCTACCTCTATCTTACACAGTGTTAGGCTTTAGAAACTCCAGTTACGTAAACCAGACTTTGGTGCAGCCTCCAATAATGTCACCCAGCCAAAGTCCAATCATCACAAAATTGAATTAACACTATATTTTATTTCTTTGAAATCTAATGAGCATCACCAATATCTAAAAACTAGAATCATTTTTTTCGAGATGAATCCACTCTGTCTATTACTGGGTATTTTAACAGCCCCAGGAGCCCAGGAAGAAGCCAGCACTCATAAATTTGTGACTGGTATACAAATATTTACCTTTTGGTAAGACCTGATAAAGGCCTTAAAAAAAAAAAAATCAAAAGAAAACAAAACAGTCCCACCATATATCTAACGTAAAGTTCATTCACGGGAAGCTCAGCCCCCATTTTTCTACCCTCTCATCATTTCCATTCTTCAGTGCCTGTGCTATTTTGTTAGACTGGTGAGGTAATGTTTGTAGCCATCCTGCAACTCCTGCAGCAGATGAGCTGGGTGCCACAGCCCCACAGCTCTTCTGCCAGGCAACAGGGCAGGAGGAACAGTTTCATCAGCAAGAGAAGCAAAAGTTTCCAGACAAAAACTGTCCCCAAATTATGACAGACCCAAATCGTCATTTCCAGACAAAAACTGTCCACAAATGATGATAGACCCAAATTGTCAGAAGCCTTTCTAATGCCAGCTTGAGCAGAGAAAAATCACTTTTTCTACTCAACTAACCACTATCACAACTATCTTCTGTCCAGTTTCATGTCCCTGCTGAGTAACACCCTTCTGACTAATAGGAAGTTGCTCCAACACATAAACTAGTATTTGTAAAACTCCTTTCCACAGTATCCTTCCATCAATTCCCTCTTATTTATCACTGTAACTTCTATATATCTGTGCACAAGAGAGCAAGCAAGCACATGACTAAGACATACTACACTCACAGAAACTGTAAAAATCTGGCAGTTTTCTGAAATTGAAACATTCAAAAGAAGCGATTTGGTTTTTACAGAGTTGTGATGGGACCAGGATACTGTCAGATCTTCAGTCTGGTGCCCTGGGACCTGAACACCTCAGCATCCCATCTGCTGGGCTGATCAGAGTTGAGAGTACAAACAGCCTGACATCCAACTGTACAAACAGCCTGACATCCAACCCTGGGCTGCTTATCAGTCTAGGCTCCCAACTTCTGGGACAGCCAAACCCACAGAACACTTCCACAGGTTGCACACCCTGGGGAATCTGTGCCGTGAAGACCATGCGAGTCATATCTGTAGCCCACTTACCAGAGAATTTAAACAACTTGGATTTTTGTCCTGAATCAACCCCAAATCACATTTCAAAGTATTGTCTGTGAAATGGAATTTTACATCTGTGCAAATCTCATAAATTATGTTATTAACAGCAAAGAAACACAATACATGCAATTTTTAGTAGACCATCATGAAACATCACCTCATCCTGCCCCAGATATTTGAAAGCTTTCATTTCATGTTATAGTAACAGATATATATAAAATGCTCTCTCAACATAAATGGATAAAAGAAAATCAATACTTTACAACTGCAAAGAATCTTCCATCTTACAATTATAGGCACTCTTGGATTTAGCCTACACACCTTAATGTACTTCACAAATTTAACTTGGCTGTAGCAATGAGCTATACAGAACTAAAATTGATTTATCCAATATGACACAGGAAATCTTGAGAAGAGCTGAGCTAAGAATCCAGATTTTCAGAATTCCCATCCTATGACTTATCCATGCATTTGCTGTCACTCCGTATTTCTTTACATGGGCTGTAAGGCTTGGAATTTATGCAAAGTGAGTGGAGATATGCTAGGTTGTGTTCCTTTTACTGCCAGAGAAGACAGTGTCGGAAATACTTTGGTAGGCTGTATAAGGAGTAACAGATTGCTCTTTGCTAATCAAGATGTCAGCTGACAGGGCACCTTTCCATCCACTGCAGTTCCAATATTAATTTACAAAGCAATAGTTTATAGTAGGAATTGCCAAAATCATTAAAAAGAATGATTTTCATAACCTAACCTATGACACAGGCACTTTCAGTACTAAGTGATGTCTGAAGTCAGTAATAAACACTGGTGTATTTTATGTGTTCTTTGTTACTTTAGCTAAGTCAAACAGATACTTGAAATGCATGCTATGATCTCCAGAGATGAAGGAATTATATAACTTCCAAAGACGAAAAAGGTGCTTATTCTATAAGACCTGAATATGTTTGCAATGCTAGCAATTCAACAAGAAAGCAACAGAACATAAGTTTGGTGTTCTGGTACACGGCTGAAGAAGTTATTCTTGGGTACATTGCTGTTCGCCACATAATAAAGACAAGGTCATATTATCGGCGGTTTTGGGCTTTTGAATTCAGAAGGGTATTTATCATGAGCCAAAATGAACCAGCCTGGCAGCTCTGAATATTGAATTCCTCTGCAAAAAAGCTTAATTCACACAATCCTGCCGACATGCGCCTTCAATGCCAGCCAGTGAATAGCCATAGAGACTAGAGTATCTCTCTGCCTGGAGGTGTTATCTTTCGCATCAGAGGTGAAGAAGGTCTACAGAGAGAAATGTGTGCAGTAGTGCCACTGCTTAGACTTCTCTGAACATAAACAATGGATATCAGTCTCCAGGGCTACCACTGTCAGCCTACCATTCAAGCTGGCATTAAACTCACTTTTGAAAATAACATACTGCTTATTGATAGCAGAGTTTAACAAGGGCAAAACCAAGACTCCAAATGACCTAAATGTGTGAGAGGAGGACAAGCTTTTCTTTTTCAAGAGTGTACTTCAGAGTCTAAAAGACTAATAGCAAAGGGATGAAAGCAAGCAGTACACCAAAGGATATTTTCAATGCTTTTTGGTGCCACAGAGCTTCAGTAATAAGTGAGATGGCTAAGCTTGCATAGAAACAATGAGAGGGAAAACTTTAAAAACTGTAAGCAGAGCTGCTCAGCAGAGGCCTGCGGCAGCCATTCTGGCCTTAACGAGAGCCCTGCGTAGAAGAACAACTTGTTACTTGTTTATCTTAACTTTCATAAGGGCCTTCTGTTCTCTTGGGAAGATGCATACCAAGGAAAAACTGCAGCCCTAAACACCAGGTGTGAATGTTTCTCTTTTACCTCTCAGAATGTTGGGAGGTGGATTGTTTGAGTAAGTGGCTGATAAGCGGCAGAAAAGTCTGCCCTGCCAGGTCTTTGGCAGTGTAGCTGTTTTGTCTTTCCTTCTGCACGTTCCCAAAACTTTCTTGAAACTTTCCCATAGTAGAAACATATAAATACTGGAGTGTGTGTAATAAAGATGGATCCTGCTGGAAGAAGCAGTGATCTCTGTCTGTTTTTTTCCAAGCTGCTGCATGCTCGTGTTAAGTTAGAGTATCGACTTCTATCCTTTCTCAAAGCCTACAGTGCTTTCCCCAAGGAAAAGTTATGGCTAGTCTAAGTACTTCAGATTTCTGTTGCTGTAAGAAAGAGGATATCAGGATCAGGTTCTTTATAAAATAATAATCTATAAGGGGATCTGTGACTTGATTCAGTAAAGCATGTTTTTATTGCTCAGTCAAAAGAAAATTCTTGAGTTGTGGTCATAGACAACTTGCTAAAGCCTTACAAATGGAAAAGATGGATTTCTAAATTTCTAAGATGTTGAAGAGTGATGGAAAAGAAGGAGCGATTGTGAAGTTATCTGAAAAATGGCTGGGAAATTTTAAAGTATCAGAAGTTAGAAAAGTAGAAGCAACTGCAGCACAGAAGAGTAAAGGGAAGAGAGAAGAATGACTTTTTTTTAAAAGAACAACAATTGCCTTTGTGGCTAATCTGGAGATGAGAGAAATGATCAGCTCTTAAGGATCTGTGCTTCTTATAAAGAAGCTATGAGACTGGCTAACATCACTGGTGAAATCTTGTTCTACTTTGATAAAATTTTAAATAAAAAAAATAAACCAAACTAAAATCTCAGTTTCTATTAAACCAGGTTAAACATAACCTGGTTTCTCCTAAGGTCTCTTCTTGTTAAGATCATTAAGTTCATTACTAAGCTTCCTCATACTGTCTGCAAGTGCTGGTAATCATAAATGAGAAGACTAGAAACAGGAGCAGAGTTAATATCAGATTAAAACTATAAGGCCTCTCCATAAGATTGTCAAGGACAGTCCTTTTCAAGTACATGATGTTTCTGCATTTTTTTTTCTTCTTATCACTGTTTGTATCATGATAGCACTTACTGGATAGAGTGAACGGTGAGCTGCATGCTTCTAGCTGTGTTTACAAATAGAAAGACAGAGCTGGTATCCTAGAGAGCTTATCCATTAAGTAGGTAATAAATATAAGGAGGAAAATCTCAAAAGATTAAAGCCTGGGATACTTAATCCTCCCTTTTTTCCTAATATGTGACTGCGGGATAGTTCATGTACACTGGGAAGATTCTGAGACCTAGAGTTGTAAACGGCTAGGACTATGTACTTTGTTTCTAATTAATTGTAAAATTCAGTTCAAATATTGTAATTTCCCTTTGAAATGTATGAAATACATTAAAACCTCAACGAGAAAATCACTTTAATAGAATGGATTATGCCATTCATGCACAACTCTAATTTTGTAGTTAATGCAGTCTCCCTAGCCGTGTACATGTAATCTCCCCAATCTGTCCTCGTGGGACATTTCAAAGTGTTCTCAGCCTGTACTTCAGTAAGCAGGTAATATCAAAAGAAGAGACTCAAGAATGGGATCAACAAAGTTTACTACTGTGCATTGTTAGCTATTGTCTAGAGCAACACTAATTTAGGTTTAACAGGAGAAGTAATCTTTTGGGTAAAAGCTAGTTTCTGGAGGTCAAAACTGACAGATGATCTCATTTTTTTTCCTGTTAAGAAAACTAAACACTTTGGAGGTTTCTGAGTCAGTGGAGGATGACAGATATAAATCTTTAAATGGCATTATTCTTTGTTCTGAAGTAGGCAGCAGAGACACAAATATACTGGTATTTCCTTGTTACATGAAGGTAGCAACAACAGCCTTGCTTGAAAGATTCTCTCTCATTGCTCCAAAAGAATTTTGGCTAAAATCAAAGCAAGTATAATTGGTTTAAATTTCCACATGATACTGAAATCTGATTCTGAAAAATGACAGATCATTCTAATACAACTATATGCCAAATAAAACCTATTGATACTAATGTAGCAAAAAATCAGACAATCCTGTCAAATCTGTATCTCTTTAGCTTCTAATGTATTTAAATATTCTTTTTCTTTTCCTTTTTTCTGTCCTTTCTTTTCACTTGAACTAGTTTGTTGAGTGTTTCAAGTTTCATGGGTGATGTGCTCAGTCTTTAAGTCCCTAAGTGTGCACAGGCACACAGAGGTTTATAGAGAACTTCAGCACTGTCACATTGATTGCAGAGAAAAGACTGCACAGTTCTTGGTTACAGAACTGTGAGTTATGGATTATGGAGACATCTTCATCTGTGACACAACAGGCCTCAGTGTTTGATGCAAAGCTGGAAATATGAAATGGAGGGATAAAGGAGAAATGGAGCAAAAAAGAGGCAGTGGCAAGACAAAAGCCACTTTCTTCTCTTAGAATACGAATAAGAGTTTGCCTTTGGGTTCTAAGGGTTACTGAAATATAGCAATTTGAAGCCGTGAGTTCTTTGCTGCATTAATGCCTGTCTGACTGGTCCTGGCATTAGTGGAATTCCCTGATATCTGGAAATCTGTAAAGGAGATTTAACTACAGGAAACTGTAAAATAAATTTTGTCCTGGCTGAAGCTGTAGAGACTTTCTTTGAGATCTGGTGATAGATAGTGTGCTAAAGTGGCCAACTAATAATGTTTTGCACAGGTGCCTACTGAATGTAATCTGTAGCTGTAATGTAATCTGAGCAGATCAGATCTGGGAATACATAGGTGTACAGAGCTGGTAGTATACAAAGAAATTTGTCTCTGTGTTGCACATAAATGCCTGGGAAAGACAAACATTAACAATACATTTTCCAGCAGTTCAAAGTGATAGAAATTCACCTTTAAATACCAAGATCCTCAATTAAAGGCTCAGTATACCCAAGAATTTCAACATGTACATCATCTCTCCTCCACTTGTGGGAACCACCTTGCATTTTGCAGGACCTCCCTGCAAAGACCTTTTACCAGTCCTTTCTCTGTGTCCTGGGAGACACCTGGAGGAGTTCAGGGGCATGACAAGGGTCTTTAAGGGATGACAGCAAAAGCGTGCGACCTGCAGCACCAAAACACTCTTATGCTCTTCAAATGTCAGTGCATATTTACTAACATTTAAAAATAAGCCTTTTTTAATAGGAGGTTCATTTGGAAACTACAATGAAATAAAGATTCTTTAGAAACAGGGGACACTGGAAGAATCCAGAAAGGATCACCTGCGTTACCAATGACGGAATTCACTTCAGTCATTCTGATGCAAATTCTCTCCCTTTACAATTTTTTGTCCCTCTCTCTGTGCCACAAAATCAGAGACAACAATAAATCTGCATTCTCTGCATTAGATTGTTTCACTGCTTTCTCCAGAGATTTTCCTCTACAGAATAAATCCAGTATAATGTGTTAAGATTAGAAAAGTTACTTAACAGACTGCCCTACTGGCACATTTATATTATCTTTATATTTAGCATAAGTAAAAAAGGACTCCCTTCCCTAACAAAACACACAACAACAAGTGAAGCTTAGAGTGTTGGCCCATTGCCTTCAAGGATGAGTATTATATCCAAATAGCTTTTAAATGTATACTGGAAGTTTATAAACCAGTTAACTGTGCTCTAATTCATGGAATGGAAAAAACCACATCTATTATTTGTTTCAGATGCAAGAGAATAATAAAAAGAATTATAAAAATCTGCCTGCTACCTAGCAGGGAGACAGAAGGATTCCTGCACTGATGCTAGGCAACACTGAAGGAAGAAAGCACTGACTTGAAACAGAGTCCTTTCAAAAATGGTGTTACAGCAGAATCCCACCAGTACTTTCAAATCTGTCACAGCTTTCTAAAGCCACTGTGTGACTTGTCTATGACAGCACAAGAATAAGCAGTGACAGATAGGAACCCTTCATTTAAGAACACCAGGCTATGATGATATTCTGAATGCTAGCAAAGATGCAGCTAGTATGCAGAAGTTACTGTACCTTTGCTTATGAAACTGTTATGTAGGAATACAATTGAAATTCTTTATTGGAAGAATCAGAAGAATTATTTGGCACATCCTGTCAGGGAGAAATAGGGCTTACCCACAGAGAGACTTTTTTCGGATTTAGGAGATGATAAATTTTGTGGCAGATATGCAAACCTTCAGGTTGGTTTAGCATTTTAAAGGCAAGTTTTCACAGAAGTCTTAGAAGTGAAAAATACCGAGCTTTTGATAGGTTGTTGCTGCCATCACTTTGCTAGATGAAAGGAGAATTGCATTCTCCAAACTTAAGTGAGAGATGTTGGAATACTTGATACACGGGAAACTGTGGGTAGGGCCTTCTCCAGGAGTGGGACAATCACTTGGCTAAAGGGGAAAATACTCACAGAGCATCTTTCACAGACTTTACAATCACCTAGGATATACTATATCGTCTCAGTTCTGGTTTCTGTCCTGTTGGGATAGTCCTTTGTTCTGAAGAGTATATATTCATGCACAGAATATACTTACTGTTTATACCTACAGTCTGCCTCAGCAGCTGTTAATTTACAGGCTTCCATAAAATAAATGCCACTAGCTAACAGATTATACATTTAGAGACATAGTAATATCCATTTTACTCCAATATATGTACTAACAATATACTAGCTGGGTAAGGAAGATCAAAAGAAGATCTCCTTCCCTAGCAGTAATGAAGATAACTCACAGTTTTCAGGCTTTTAGTCTTTCGATATTTGAAATAGTCCAGAAAAAAACCCCAACCATGGTTTGTAACTCATCTCAAGCGTTTACAGGTCCAGTAAAGCTATATGATCACACATGTTGGTTGCTAGATGTAGTATCCCATTTGAAAGCCATAACTACTAAGAGGTTCTTCAGAGCCTCCGTACACTGATGAAGATGATCCAGTAGTTTTATTAAAAATTTTCCTTAGAATAAGGAAATCTAATCTTCTGGTAAGCTTCTACTCCCTTTCTCTGTTTTTCACAGCCATTATAATGATATCTGACTACTCCACATTTCACTTAATCTATCTTATAACCCTTTTTGTTTCATATAAAATAAAAAAATCACTAACCACTTCCTGAATGTTGTGTGATATCCTAATGGGCTGTAGACTACATCACATTTTAACCAAGAGAAGCAGACACCTTTCTGTCATCTGACTGTGTCTTGAAAAATTAATTCTAATCTCGTTTTTTAAAAGCTCCTACGCTGATGGGTCACAGCTGGGAAGAGAAATGCTTCATAAAATCAATGAGTCACTTCTGATATGTTGCCTACTCCTCTGCTAAGGTCACCCCTGCCTGACTGCTGGAGATCATCTGATGGAGATAACACAATGTCAATGGGTATCTCTAAGGGGAAAACAAAAAACCCCGTAACAGCTCACCTTTTTACCTGCTGTCTGTAAAAGATATGATTTTTCCCCTAGAAACTGAGGTAATTTTAGCCTTGTCCTCAGTACAACGGGTACAATCTTGGAGGTCATTAGACTGAATTTAGGTAAACAGCTTCAGGGACTGTGAATTATTCCTTGTCACTGTTCTTTCTGGTAAAACTTTCTGCTATGAAAAATCCNTCCCTAGAAACTGAGGTAATTTTAGCCTTGTCCTCAGTACAACGGGTACAATCTTGGAGGTCATTAGACTGAATTTAGGTAAACAGCTTCAGGGACTGTGAATTATTCCTTGTCACTGTTCTTTCTGGTAAAACTTTCTGCTATGAAAAATCCCACCAACCCTATAATGACATTTCAGAGGCTGTACACATTTGGTTGCTAAGAGCTGATCCTAGACTGTTAATCCTGCGTGTTCCTGACAAAATCTGCTCTTTGGTGGTCACAGTGTAAACAACATAGATCAGATCCTTTCTGATCAGAGGAAACAGCATGCTTTTCCCACACAAAGCCCTTCCCAAAGCCATTTTTCAAGGTGGTCATTCATTCTTCGTTAACACACCCAAGCCCACACAGTTTAAACAATTTCCAAAAAGACAGAAGCTACTTTTTAAACCTTTTGAGCTTGGGCTAATTTTAAACCTACTCCAGCTGAAATATTTACTGCATATCTTCCTCATAAATTATGTCATATTCACAAAGTGAAAATCCTCATTTCAGCATCATCATTTCAAGTGGAAAAACTGCAAATCCTCCAACAGAAAATTAGGGAACATTTGTTCTGTCTGTAACAGCTCAAGTGTGCAGCAATTTTTTTCCCTGGCACAGATGTATTTAGGTTTGCTAGCTGGTGAAACTATTGTAGCTATTCTGCTGTGTCCCTGAAGACAGGCATCCTATGGCTACAAATGACTGTATTATTTAATCATGAAAAGACAAGACTTTGAATAAGAGAAAGCATTTCTAAGAGAAAAGTTACCAAGAACTCTAGGATCTGACTGCATAACTCAATCTCATTCAATTTTTTGAATGAAAATGGAATGCTGCTGAAATGATGTATTAGTGCCTTGGGAGTACACTCAACGCACACTGAAGTGCAATGATGCACTTTTTTTCAGTCTTGGATAAAAATCAGCTTTGTAGATAAGAGGACAGGAAAATATGCTCTCTGAGAATTTCACAAACGTTAATCACTTCATGCCTCCATTGGAAAGATACGCACATTGTCCTTCATTTGCAAAGTAGATAGGTACTAGCATTGCTTCAAGCTTTGGGGTGCATCTGAAATTCTTTCAAGGGGTTTGATTCTTAGTAAGCATTTGGTATTTTCTCCTGCAAAATATGTTTGGTTTTTTTAAAGTACCTCTATGGAAACACTCAGTTTTGAAATGTAAAGAACATCAAATCATTAGGCATGTATGCACTTTTATATTGAATGTTACCATTTTGCTCGTGTAAATGCAAGATACAGCTTTTGTAATTTACTCAGAAGTGACCCAACAATAAAAGGCCTGCTGAAATTCTGATGAAACCTAAGCATCAAATACATATTGTAACTAACTACTAGACGGCACTTCTTGCCCTTTACATTTCCTTTCATCCATATCTGATTTTTTTACTTCAGTTTTAGCAAGTCATGTTTTTACCTGGGCAGTCACTGAGACTTAAAGTAGCTAAAAGTAGATACACTTTATAATAGTCTACAAGAAGGAAACCTGGCAAGCACGGGAAAGTAATTTAAAAGTATATCAGCAATGCAAATACGGGAACTTTATCAGAAACAAAGTAAAATTAAGTCTTTAAAAGTAAAAACTGGAGAAAATGCTACCTTTTTTGCTGCTCCTGAGAGGCAAAAATGGTCCTTTAAAGTGGAACAAGTAAGGAAACTTCACTTCTAGATTAATTTTTGAGATGTGAACAGATGTGGTTCTGTTGTGTTCTTAACCTTGTATGCCTGTTTAAGTTCACACAAACGACTGAGTCCCTGCTATAGGAGATTAAAAGAACCTAAGGTTAGTGTTTAATCACCTTTCACTACATCTTTCAATTAACATCTCTCTACTGTTTTCCCCTGCCCTTGAGAGTGGCTATCATGGTTTGTTCATAGCTCATCACTGACAAAGAGATTAAATGTTGTCCAAGGATATAGAAAGTGGCAACCCCTACACTAGGGCCGAGGCAGATCACATTCAGTTTGGCACCTGACTGTAGGAGCTGATTCCAGAGCAAGCTGTGTTTTGGTCTCTGTAGGTGTCACCAGTGTTTTAGAGGAAAACATGCAGTGCAGCTAAGGGAACATTCCCTCCAGGAGCAATGGACTCAGTACTGAATTGAACATTTTACAATGGAGAGTTAATATATTCTGGTCCTCACCTTTCACAACATTCCATTTATAAAACAGCACAAATGTTCACATTAACTGTTAATTTTGTCTTTAGTTTTTAAGACCAAAACCTCAAGTATAATATATCTAGGAATGGAAAGGGTACAAGATGCCTAGTGTATTGTCACATTTTAAGTGCTATCACACTGATTTATATATGATCACAGCAAATTATAAATCCAGTTAGACCTATGGCAAAAAGGCTACACAGTGAACAATATCATACAGTCTCATTTACCAGTTTTTGAAAAAAAATCAGGAATCAGCTGCTTTGAAGTTTTACTTTGATCTCACTGAGACTTACAACCTGGCTTGTAGCCAAAGAAAGGGAGACTCAATGAATAAAAAATTGAGCACCAGAATTTTAGAGTAGTATCAAAAACACAGACAGAGGGAAGCTGAGAGTGCTAGGAAGTCAAATTTCATTTTATAATCTCTAAACATTGGGTGGTGCCATACAAGACACCATTTATTCATCATACAAGATGAATAAATTTTTGTGGTGCCGAATCCCACGTTTTTCTTTGAAAGTGCTATTAAGATCAGACAATAATTCTAAATAGCTTCCTGAGGTGACCCCATTCACTGCACATTTGAGGTCCAAAAGGAAAGACATGCAGGTGGGCAGACTAGTCAGGCATGAACTCAGGCAAGCTTCATCTTTAAATTGTGATTGTATGTAAAACAAGAACATTTTCATCCCTGTCTTCAATCACACTCTTCAGTGATGTTTTAAAAATTATCCTCAGTTCACTACTACAATTATCACTCTGATTTCCTTCATGAGGTCTCAGATTTTTATCTCCTCATCTAAGGTCATAGTGTGGCCCAAGGGTGGGGGTGACTCACTGCCACACTTCCCCTCCCTCTTTGAAGCCTCTAAGATGTTATTTTGCCCAACTACTTCAAAAGAAAATCAGTAGTTCCTCATGCACCCATGCTCGCAGTTTCACAATTTTGCTGACACAAAATCTTTATCTTGTAGCAGAACGAAAATATTATGATTTTTTTCATTGGATGCACACTACATGAAAAGAACTTTATGTACTTTTACAGTTACCTATTCTTTGTCCTAAATTGAAATCCCTATGATAACACTCCTTTTTGTTCCTTTATAGGCTGGAAGGACTTCAAGCAGAGCTTTCTTTTGCCCTTCCTTTGTTCCTCCCTCCCGTCCCTTCGTTCCTCCCTTCCTCCCTCCCTCTCGGCATAATTTATCGACATGGGCTGTCTGACATTTCATTGTAATGATTACCTCTGGGAAGGAGACTTGATTATTAACAGTTAGCTGGACCCTTTGTGCATTAAAGAACAAAGCTTCCCTCTCTTCCAAATGCACCCTCAGTTTAAGGATACCTAAGTTAATACTTTGACTCTTTGCAAAGAGATCACAGAATATTCTGAGCAGGAAGGGATCCATCAGGATCATCAAGTCCAACTCGTAAGTGAATAGTCTATACAGGGATCAAACCCGCAATCTTGGTGTTCCTAGCACCATGCTCTAACCAACTGAGCTCTCTTGTGCTGAAGTGTGGCTTACTAGCAACTACAGCAGGTGCCACTGACAGATAAACTGATATCAAACATTAAATGTTCTGGAATACCACTTTGTTTCTTGAGTTAAACACCCAAGGCTAATTCAGAATAGCACTCCTGTACCTTTGTTTTCCATGTGTAAAACAGAACTGTAACTCTCTTCACACAGCTGATATAAATATTAATGTCTTTGCTAAGAACTATGACACAGCATTATGAAGACAGTAGATTGGCCTTTAATTCTATATTCAGTTAAAGTATTACATGGCATTTAGTAAATAAAACATGGGGGACTGTGCAATAAATGCTGAAGAAGAAAGGCACTATTGAACGGCTACCATTCGGTAAGTACTACCCAATTGGTGCACTAAATGAGGCAGGGGACCCATGGGAAACATTTGATCTTGTAATTAAAGACTATCAGAAAGGCATATGCAGAGGAGATCTGAATAAAGGTTGCACTGGAAACATTAATTCTGGCATTTCCTAACTTCAGAGTGTTAGATTTTTCAAATTTGATTTATTTTTAAATGTAATTTTCAGGAGATATGTAATATATACAATATTTTCAGTCCTTTATACTAAACTGTGCTTTACTCACAGCTTCTGAGGGGAGGAATTTTATTGTCAAGGGCATCAGTGAATGGTAAAATACCTTTGAAATCACAAAGGAGAATGACATACCCTAAGCAGACATACTGAACATTGTCAGAATAACAATAACATGTAAGAGGGCCGAGGCCCATTCTATAAGTGCAGCTGTTAAAAGTTTCTTTCTGGTGAAAAGCCCCATTACTCAACAAATTTTAGGAGAAGGCACTGGAAAATGTATGAATGAGAATGACCTTGTTTTGACAGCAGAGAAAAGGCTACATAGAATCTGAAAGATCTATTTCTAGATCACATCTCAGCATTGTTTCAATCTACTTCTGCCCTGGGGCAGCTCGCTGTTATACACGTTGCCATTCTTTCTGCTGTGGGGTTGGACTTTATCTCAAGTAAATGTGGAAAGGCTTGTAACTAAGTGTGGTTTTCTATTTCTCTATTTCTCTTCTTACTAAATTGCCTGCCTTTCCACCTCGGTCCCCCCCCTTCCCCATCCCTAGTCCTAACCACTCCCATGGGTTTTTCCTATTTGTTCCTTTACCCCAACTCCGCCCATGTACCACCCCTGTGCTCTGAGACCATTGGTCTATGTGCTCTCTCTGCCCCCCCCTTCCCCAGATAAATGGAGGCTGCATGCTATATGATGTTCTCTCCTCTGCCTTGGGGCAGCAGCCTTTCTGCCTGGGGGAGCCATGCCGTGTGCTGGTTCTCTGCCTTTGGGAGCCAGCACTTGTGCTGGCTGTAGGCTTTTGGGAGCCACCATGAAGTAAAGCCATGCGGAGAGCCCTCTTGCCTCCTTTATTGTCACCGTGTTGCGGGGCTTCAGCAAGCCGGAGCATGCGAGGGGCAGCCTGGAAGAGGCTATGGGATGTGGCATAAGCTGCTATCTCCAAGAGACCCCTTTCTGCACTCTCCTGGAAGGCTGTGGCTTGCCAATACCACTGCCGGGAACCTACACACTGCAACAACTAAGGGCTCTGATTACTAGCCAGGGGAGACTTTGCTTAGGATCACTGACATGGTTCCTCCCAGAGGTTCTCTGAAGGTGACACTGTCACAGTCTGAGAGCAAGCTGAAACTGGTTCAGCTTTACCCAGAGGTTCGGAACAGCTGCGGGGCTGACTTTAAAGGCTTCTGCTATGTATAACCTGGAAGTAGATTCCTAATGAGAATAATCATGTCAGTATTATTACTGAATCATGACATAAAAGCATCATTTAGGATTGCGTCCTATTGGTTTGACAGCTATGCTTTTCCATGTCCAGAAATTAGGTCTTGCCAGCAAGAACTCATCTCAAAATCTCAAAGTCAGATTGATGAAGCCATATGCAGATAAAGCTATACAATGCCATGTATTTTGGACTTGTCTACGAAGGGCGCAGTGCATTCAGTTCTGGAACATTCACCTACCATGAAGGAGTATCACAGAATCACACATCACCATCCAAACATTCTACGGAGAGCCCTGAACTGCAGTAGGCCTATGTTGTTTCAGTGCTGGAATCATACTATTTTTACAAAGAAAGGAGAATTAGCTTCAGTGTAGTGCTGTGTTGATCTAGTAATAGTACATCAGAGTTAGTATCTTTGCTTAGGAGTGTATTGTATCATGTGGGCACACCAGTATATTTAGCAGGGGTTTGTCTCCAGAATGGTTCCCTGCTTCATGCAAGCAGCTCAGACTGCTTTTGTCTGCAGTCAGAGGCATCTCCCATCACAAAAAGTCACTTAGCCAGCTGAAAATATGCCTTTAAGTAGTTGTGATTAATTAAAGAAAAATTGTTTATAGTGCATAAGCCTCTCAGCTGTTACTGCTAAGTTCCGGTTCACATTTTACAAACCTGTATATTATGATGTGCAAAATTTAAGTGTTCATCGTATTCTTCCCATGCCAGACATTTAGAACACCATGATATACATCTGCGAGGTACAACTGGCACAGCATATTGCAGAGTTCATCATTATGTAAATGAACAAATTTTTAGGTCAGCAAATCAACAGAGAGACTACAGTTGTTCTAGTCTCCTTGTG
Source organism: Rhagologus leucostigma (assembly GCA_013397725.1). Classification (NCBI taxonomy): domain Eukaryota; kingdom Metazoa; phylum Chordata; class Aves; order Passeriformes; genus Rhagologus; species Rhagologus leucostigma. The sequence goes on along the minus strand of VZTD01003430.1, from coordinate 2,161,789 downwards.
AATATTATTTATTTCTTCAAACTTCTACAGTGAGAAATGAAAAGAAATACCTTAACATTGCAAATTCACAAGTATTTTAAAAACTTTAGCATTTCTGCTCTATGCACAGCATAGTTTGTGACTTTGTCAGTTTGCTTTCCTTAAAGCCAACTAAATGGCAAGAAATCTTGTCTGATCTTTCTAGTAAACACAGTTTCAGACATAGGGACAGTTTTATAATGTAAATAACAGTCAGGTTAAATTGCCACTATAAAAACTTTCTACTCATGATCAGTGATTTCTACTTTTCTAGAATGTATTTGCATTTTGACATTGCAAAAGCAGAATATATATTTTTTTGTTCTTGTTGCTCTTGAATACATAAAGAACCCAGCCCAGTAGCTAAATCAAGATAAAAGACATCAGTATTCTCTTTTCCCTGGGATGTATCAACCATCATTATGAATGCAGACAGTAAAAAGGCAATTTGGGACTCTGAGAGCAGGTTGCAAAAATAATTTACAGTTGTGTTCACTGTTGGCATAATACTAAATCACATCAAGACTCTTCATTTGCTCAGGCTACATTCGGTATGGTATCAAAAACAAGTCTTTCCATTGGTATTTTTATTGTTTTTTGCAAATAGGATATTTTCTTCTAGAGGTCTAATGGGCCGATAGAGACATCTCTGCACAGATACCAATTAGTTACTTACGTTGTAATGATAGGTGTTACAAATCAGACACAATGTGGAATGAAAGCGACTTATTATGGCATTTGTCAGGCAAAGTTGCTTCTCCTTCCTTTTCAATTATACACTGAAGTCTTACATATTTTACACATTTTTTCTTTCTGGAACACTTTTCAACTGAGTGTTATCTCAAAGTGCTTTATAAGATGTGAGTTAATCAGGAGAGGCACATGTAGCAGTTAATGCTATTGCCCCTTTCTATAAGCTGTCTGTACACTAATTTTTCCACCATCTCAGACTGAATCAGTAGAAGAACCAGAAAACCCTCTCAGGTTTTCATAATGACTCAGTTTGGTATGTATAAAGTAAAGCTACCTTCTGTTCCCTTCAGCTATGATCTGACACAGAAATACTTGTTGGGATATAACTTCAAAATGTGATTACCTTTGGTTTGTGTTGTGATTCTCCTCTGTTTAGGCAAATACTTTGCCTTTTTTTCTGGATACCCTAGTTTCTTCTTCCACGAGCCAGACTGCTGCCACTGAGATTTTTTTCACTGCTGCTGCACTGCTATGAAAACACTCTCTTATCTCTCAAAAACCAAAGGTCTGTTTGAATCCTTGTCCTGTCCATGGCACAAATCTGATCTCTACCTTGTGAAATATGTATACAAACTGTCTTATTTATACTGCTTATTTTCAAGCTCTCTAACTCTGAACTCTTATTTTCAAGCTCTGTAGCTCTGTAACTCTGGGTTCCAAACAGGCAAGAAACACCCAATTAGTGCAGGCATGAGCCATTTCACCAAGATTTCAGGCTTATCTTTTAAGACTTCAAAGTAGTTTGGATCAGTAAATAACTCTCCCCTCTGAAAATGTTAAAAGAATTTCTTGATTAGTAAATTTTAATATTCTTCTTTATGCCTCTGAAAGGTTAATGCTCTTAAAAAGAGAGAAAAAAAATTAGCAAAAAGAGAAGGGTTTTAATCTGGACTCCAGAGTATCTCTAATCATCTGAATTTTCTAGTGCTTCTCTGAAGTGCCCTCAGATGCTGTCTGGGTCACAGGCTGCCCTCTTGGCTTTGAGACCCCCAACTCTTTTCTCTAGTGTGAGAGCTCACAAATTATTTCCGCATTACTCATGCACTGTCGTGGCATGCTTTTGTCCTTCAAAGCAAGGCTTTTACAGTGTGGTAACAGTGCTAAGAACTCATTTCCTCTGAACTGCAAGTCTGAAAAGAGGCTACGATTGCTTGTGGCACCTTGTCAAATACTGTAAATTGTTCTCACAGCACCATATTTCAAAACTGATGGCAGTGTAAACTTATGGGTGGGTACGGTTGGAAGGTAACACCCACAGCAAGATTGTGGGGTATCAAATCTGCTCTCTGTCAAGGAGGTCAGAACAAATTGGCTCACTTCAAGAGGCAGAGTATTTTTTCTGTCAGGTCTTCATAACCAGGCTAGATTCCAAATCCTATGTGTGTTATTTCCATCTTGTGTATTACTGATTGATGATATGTGAGAATGGAAGAAACATGAAAGAAATATTTGCTCTCCTATATTTGTATTGTCTTGACAAGGAAAGTAAAAGGAAGTTTTTGTCTCTATTAAACCTTATTGATGACTCTCACACCAAATCCATGCCATTCTTTTTGTGAACTGTTTCCAGAGTTCTGTGGATTTTATTGCCGACAACCCCAGTAGTAGCTTCAAGACAGATGGAATGTAACTATTAAAAACTCTTAGATTTAAAAAAAAAGTAAAAATATTTTCTATTTTGTCATGAAGTTATGAAAACCTATATAATGACTTAATTTATTGCTGTACTGAAAGCCTATATATCAAATACTAATGGAAAATGTAGTATGCTTGCTATCATAGTGTTAATGCACATCAAACTAACAAGCTGGTAGAAGTAAATTGTCAAATTCCAAACATTCGCTTCATTGACTTGAGAAGTCAATCAAACTGGCTGTAACCTCTTCCTATGGTACAGAGAATAAGCCATTATTAAAAAAAAATTATTTCAATTACAGATTCTATTTAAGGGGAGAAATTTGGAAAGACTTGATAAAAAGGTAAAAATTGTGTTTCCTCTTCTAGCCCATGAATAAAATCTGGGTATAAAAAGAAAAAGATGAAATAGTTTTAGAAAGATAAAGCATCTGGTGATAAGAAACAGTCTCTCTGATACATTAATAATAATTGTTTTTTCTTCTTCTACTTAGAGACCTTTTTTGGTGGTTTGGAAAGACTTGCATAAGGTCAGGCCTAAAGTAACTTTGCTTAGATTTAGAACAAAACGAAAAATAAACCCAAGATTTTGGTGGCATTTCAATTTACTTTCAAATGCAGCTTGCCATAATTTCTAAGACAATCATTACATAATAAATAAAAGTATAGACTAATTTTCTAAAAAATAGATGTGATAATTAAGAACTTTAATGGCTATAGATTCAGCTTTCTAATTGATCTACATTAATGCCTGTATGCTTATCATGTCCTCCTGCATCAGTAAAGACAAATGCCATATACAAGAAATGCCCTATAGAAAATAGGAAATAATATATATATACCTATAATAAGAAAAACTGGAATGCAACCGTAACAATAGCATTTAAAAAGTTTGAAGCAAATTATCTACTCACTGATTTGAATAATGATCAAAATCCTGTAATTTTGATCTCGTTGAATTAATGCAGTCTGCATAAAAAGCACAATAAAACAAAGAAAAGCATTGTTGTACAGATCACCTCAAGGACTTGTAGCAGCTTATAGCATGTTAGCTTTGTAAGAAACTGAGCAAGTGAATTTTGGGGACGCCCTGAGTATCCAAGAGATTATTGGCCTGAGGCGATGAACCAGGTATAAGAACACAAGGGATGGCAGCATTTCTTTTTTCTTCTCTGGCTGTATGGATCCCAAAAGATGGTTTAAGATAATTCTCCATTGTGCCTTTTCCTCTTTCTCTTTCCATAAAATGCAGGCCTAGTAGTAAGTATGAAAAGGTTTTTTGACAGCAAACATGGCAAAATGAAACATGCCCAGCAGACACAAAAGACTGGGCATATGAGGAAATTAAATTTGTCAGTGCGTCCCATTGCCCTTCAGTCTCACAATGATTATTCATTTTCTAAGGTAAGTGCAGACGATGTTTCAATGAATTAAAGAGAAAGACCTGAACCTGAACAATATTTCAAGAGTGCAGATTAACCAATAGCATCAGGGAATACTGTGTTTAAATTATGAATATATTCATATTTACTCAAGCTAAGGCTTGTGAAAGATACCCTGGATGACAAGCCTAAAAATTAATTTCTATCATGCTATTTGATCTCAAGCCTGTCAGTTATAGAGAGGGTATAGGCAATTTCATTTAGCTACGTAGTACAACTTGAGTGTGTCCTATAACACTCTGAATACAGTCAGCATTATTTATAAAACCAGCCTTTGCCCTTATTTAATGATTTGGCAGTCATGCTGAACTATTGAACCTTTTAGTGAATGGTTTTAGCTGAATGTCAATACATACGTATGATTGCCTTTCATCTACACAGAGAAATGGTAATTAGGATTTCCATTGAATTTCTGACAGACGAAGCTGAATTAGAGCCTATTTATAAATATTTTAATATCATAAAACAGCCTTAGAGCATTCAATTTGAGCAGCACTGTAAATATGCCCTTCATTATGTAAAGGTTGGCTGTTTAATAACAATATGCAAATATCTTTGCAAGAGAACTTATTTTGCTCTTTCTCTTTGTTTTTTAGGCACAATGTTTCTCCCACTGGGGAAAGATGTGCAGACAACCCTACTATCACTTTCATTGTTTATTTGTGTGTATAGACCTTATTTATAGTTTTCAGCTGAATCAAAAACTTATACTCCTGGCACCTTTTTTCATTAAAGCTTCTATTAAAACTTGACTTAGTGTCGTGGGAATGTTCATTATTTACAAGTCAATGTCTAGTGGCAGAACCAGAAATTCAGACGCTTTTTTGCTGGTATGAATTGTTGCAACTCCACTGACTGCAGATGAGGATCTGTCCTATAAATCCAAATTCTAGCTCATGCTAGAATTTAATCCATTTTGTGTGTTTCTAGATAAAGCTAATCATCTAGCTCCAAGGCTGACTTGCAGCAGCCATGATTAAGTGACTATTTTGGAATCAGATTTTCTGGCTAAAAAAGTCTGAAAACACCTAGCTTATTCAGCTGTTCCTTTTTTTAACAGGAATTCCACGAATGCTAGAATGTCACAGAGACAGCAAAAATGAAATCAGAATTTGAATGAGTTTTAACACACAGATGTTAAAAAACATACAGATGTAGGTGAGATCCCTAGTAAACCGACAAGGTGCAAGATGCAAAGCTGTCATGACAAGCAGAGGAAACAGACCCCAACAAAATAATATTCCTGCTCACCTGTAGAACTTTAACAGAGTTAAACCCTATGCTCTGCAATGAAATCAAGAACATTCTGACAGTTTTACTGCTAGTAAGTTATACAGCTTCAGGGTTTTGCATGGAACTGTCTTCCTATTCAGAGCAATATTATATGTTCTGTGTTTTTGTCTCTTTTTTTTACAAGGTAATGTCATCCTTCATCATCAACTTGTGGTAGATTTAAAAAAATTACACTCCTGTTTTCACCATTATCCATACAATCACTTTAACTCATCTTTCTGAATTTATACAACACTGGCACGAGCTTACTATCTTTCTACTTGTTCTGAAGCTTGTTGGATTAGCTGAAATCATACACAAAAATTCATAGATAAATAACCAATTTGTTTAGAAGGCCAGGGATCATTTTTGATCTAATTTTGTGTGGGGGTTAAAATAAAACAAGCACAAAACATATGTGTATGCTCTGAAAAATAAGCACAGACAAGTGAATCTGCAAAATTTTTTGAGCAAGAATCACTTCAAGGAATCAGAGAGGAGAAATGGAAATGAAAGTCCAAAGTGAAGGCAATATGGAGATGTTCCCTTTATCTCAATTTGATTTCCCAACGTGTCCATCACTGAAGACAATTACAACTACAGAGTGGTAACTCAAAAAATATTTGGAACTGTTGAACTAGAAGAATACCATAAGGTATCACTTCAACATTAACCAGTGTAGCAGCAAAACAGTTTTACACCTCAATTTTCAGTTACCGATCATGTAGTATCATTCTGTGTTACAGAGGAACATCCTATGTAGTTCAGCTCCTCTCTGGCAAGCATGCAGCTGTTTGCCAAGGAAAAGTGAGGCTTTTACTTCTTGTCCTGGGAGACATTGCAAAAGAGTATGCTGTAGGATAGGTATAGTCTCACATATCAGTGCTGTTTGGATGGAGTGTGATTTTTCGACGTGGTTACTCCTATTTCAATGAGGCAGCTCTCTAGAACAGTTGGCCTGCTTTATTAAAAACTTGGAGGTCACTAAAAGTTTTGAAAATGGGCCTTAGCTGACATGCTTCAGCAAAGAAAACAAAATGTTAAGCACTACTTAAATCAGCAGTTTTGTGCTTGTGAACACAAAACGTCTTGCTTGTATAAACATCTGCAGAAAGAGCCGAAGTCTACTCTGGTGCATATAAAGACAAACTGTCAAAACACAAATACAGAAGTTGAGGTGGCTCTCTGTATTCTTCAATGAATGCTGATCTTTATTATGAAGGTAATTTTAATAGGCTGTCTAGAACTGGTCAGACATTCAAGGAAAAATGAAAAATAATATTGAGTGAAATACTTTAAGATTCCACTTATGGCTTCCAGGTATTTGCTTTCTGTCACATATGAATGGCATTTCGCTTGGAAGAAATATCTGCTTTTTATTAAATCTGAAGGAAGGACACTGCTTACTGAATGGACAAGTTGTCTTCTAAGACTGCCTTGTCCTGTCTGTGCTTACCTTTATGAAAACTGACAACATGGTGGATTTCCGATAAGGACATTTACTTGGAATAAAATGCCATTTATCCAAAAGCCAAAAAGTGGGAAAACATTAGGAATTAAGCAGTTCTCATGCTATTAGAAAGACATAATTTTAATTTTTCCTAGTAAATTAGTATAATTGTAAATAGTACAAACTCTGACAGTATTAACTGAAGAACTAGGGGTGTTTCAAAGCTATTTCTTTAGTTCCAGTCAGGATAAGGCTTTGGTTTATATCTCCTGGGTGTCCCCACTTACTGCATTTTCATTTGTAGCTCATTAAATGGCTTCCTGTCAGACTGAGGTAAACCAGACAATGTGCTCTAGCAGAATATCTGCTGTGCTTCAGCTAGTAATGGGTACTCAGGCTACCAGAAAAGACTAGATACATCTAGTCTGAAATGGAACTGCTGGTAAGGGAATAGTGCTGGTAAGGGACTAGGGGTCCAAGTCTTTGCAATATCCACTCTTACTGCACCACACTATTTGCTAACGTAGCTGCATCTAATTCTCTAACTGGCATGTTCACCACGTGCTTGCTTCATGTTGATCAAATATACACAAGACACACTGAAAAAGAATTTATGGTCTTGTCCATAGGAACAGCCTTTTCAGGGACTTTATTGCGGAATATGAAGATCTGGAAAAATCTTTAAAACTGTTGGCACTATTTCGGTGAGTTACTTTTTATTTTAGTTCTCACAAGCAGAGGCAACAGAGAGGAGAGAAAAATGCCAGTCATGAATCACTTTCTTTCCATGACCAGGTAGAAAGAAGAGTTCTAAGCACCACTGTCAATAGTATATATTAATTTGATGCTTCCGTGTACACATTATGCCATTTGTCATGAAAGCCCATGCATAAAAGGTAGGCTTTAACTGTAAGTAGATTTTTCAAAGAACAGTGGCTGTGCTCTCGGAAGACAGAAAGTATCTTCCACTAACATTCTGTAAAAAAATTTTCATGTCAAGACTAAATAGGGTCAAAAGGCAAGATGTTAGTCCACTCTCATCCTGATCACAAGACTGCAGTGAGAAATGAGCACATTAGATCATTCCTGTATGGATTTTTTATTTTCTCTGACTGAAGTTGACAAGTAGACACATGACATTATTAGATGTGGGTCATTGAAGAGAGCTAATGACCACCTGTAGCAAGGGTTTCCTGTCGGAAAGGCTAGTGATGGGATACCACACCTCAACATCAGGCTAAGTGCAATGTAAAGCTTGTCTCTACCTACGCCACTCTCAGAATGTACATAATTACTAATGCACCATCACATTAGAGCTTGTTCCAAATAAAGCTCACTTGTCTTTTTGAGCCTACATAACACAATTTCCGCAACCTTAGCTGAGTACTGTAAAGGTATTAAGGCAACCTACGATCTCAGAATTTATGATGAAGTAATAATCCATATACACATATCATCTTATAACTTTGAAAATACGGGTTTTGTTGCACTCTTTTAAATTAATTCAGGAGTTAGCTTTCTTTAATTGTATTATTATAACTCCTTTCCCTTCACAAGATAAATTTGTAATTTAAAATTGGAATCTTCATACCATTTAATAAGACCCGGAGGAGAGAATGCAATATTAAGAATACTATTCTCTATTGATTGCATTAAAATTCTGTTAATGACAGAATTTTTAAAACACCCTAGATATTGTACAGACCAGGAACCTTGGTAATTGCCTTCATCTAGTAATAAATACATGAGAAACTTGCAAAATATATTAAACAAGCAGGATAGGTAAGTATGTTGGACAGCGAATTTGAGTAGGTATTGTTAAAAACAAGTAGAAAGTATACAGTCTTTAAATATTCAGCTATAGCAGTAGCAACAGCTTTTCCATGAGTTCCAGAAGACGTTTCAGCACAGGAACTTCAATTTCCTGAACTGAGTCATAAGATGCCAAGCCAAATTGTCTCATGAGTATCTTACACATTCCAGTGGCATAGTATAGAGAAGGTAATGGACTATATGATCTGAGAACTGTTTACTGTTTCTGAACCTTAGAAAATATCTGGTCTCCCTTTTCACTAAGGAGGAATTTCAATTCCAAAAATAAAAGTTAAAAGTTACAAGTACATAAGTGTCTTAATTGGTGGCTGACTCAAAAAGTAGAAGAGGTGTAGATTAAACAGAGTGATTCAGACAACAGAAGTCCTTAATATGACTAGTCTAGAGACACACAATTCCTGATGTAATAAATTATAACAAAAAAATTATCCAGGACCGATCTGTCTTGCCTGCCTTTTTGGCAATAAACAGGGAGAAAACAGTGCAACCACAAGCTGGGTCATCTCTGAAAAGGATCTCACCTGACCACCTCCTGTTTTCTTTTCCTAAGTGCTAGATTTGCATCAGAGAGCTTAACTACTGTCTGTATGAACTTGTGAAACTCAGAAGTGTCCTCCAAGATATGTATGACCTGTAAATATTGGTTTGTGTTTGTGTCAGAGAAAAAGACGGAGGGGTAGTGGTATTTTTTTTTTTGTAATCAACAGATATAATAGCTTATGACAAGGTCTATTATCCCCTTGAAGGAAAAGGAAACAAGGAAATGCCTTTATACCATAACAAAAGCTAAATCACTTCAACTGTCAGCCTCCATTAAGACACACCCAGCAGGGACAGTGATTGCTAAGCCAGTTTGTCCATCAGTTTTTGAAAAGCGCTAGCAAATATAAATAAAGAAATAGAGTTCAGTGTGTTTCTATAGGCATTATTATGGCTGATTTCTGTAGACATAAGCCACCCCTGCTGATAATTTTCATGTCATTTAGGAGACCAGTGCTAGGAGCAAAATGCAGCTCTGCTCCAGGATGCTGAGAAACAAAAAGTAGTATTTCTTTTTATGCTAATAAGGTTTGAAGAGTGTCCCTTCATCCCTGGAGGTTTATCTTTCAAAGAACAACACTGGTCACATTCCTGAACCAGTGTTTAGGTTTGATTTATGCATTGTCTATAATTTCTAAGTTAGGCAACCTGTATTAATACAACTTCAAATATTGGTTATCTTACTGTATTCTGAAAGTTCTCAATACAATTCCAAGTCTGTTTCCATATGGTGCTGAAGCAGTTTGCCTGCTTACAGAAGAAGGTGGAAGGCAGCTAGTAGTCAGAATTGCCTGAGCCGATGATTTGCCAGCAGGTTCTCAGCAAGCCCATCCCACTGAGAAATGCAGCCAGTAAAATATATTCCGTGTCCACACTTCACAGATTGGGTATAAGTCAGCCTGAGAATTCATAAGGCTATATGGCAGATTGTGCTAGGTTTGGCTGGGGCAGAGTTAATTTTCTTTGCAGTGACTGGTATGGGGCTGTGGTTTGGATTTGTGCTGAAAACAGAGTTGGTAATACAGAGATGTGTTTATGACTGCCTGAGCAGAGCTCACACAGAGCCAAGGCCTCTTCTGCTTTCTATACTGCCACACTGGCGAGGAAGCTGGAGGGATGAGGGAGAAAGTGGGGGGAGGATGTTCAGAGTGATGGTGTTTGTCTTCCTAGGTAACCATTCTCTGTGATGGAGCACTGCTTTCCTGGGGATGGCTGAACACCTCCCTGCCCATGGGAAACACTGAATTAATTCCTTTATTTGCTTTGCTTGAGTGCGTGGCTCTTGTTTGACCTATTAAACTGTCTTTATTTCAACCAATGTTTTCCAGCTTTTACTCTTCAGATTTTCTCCCCCATCGCTCTGGGGGGGAAAAGAGCAAGCAGTTATGTGGTGCGTGGTTGCTGGCTGGGGTTGAACCATGACACATAGAAGAATAATCTGTTCTAAAAAGAAGAAGTTACTTTTTTTGTCCAGGATGAAAATGTATGGTTTTTTAAAGTAGTAGATGAGAATCTGTGGATTTGCATCTTGCATTCACTCCCACATCTAGTCATCTGAGCTTTGATTAGAGCAGGTAGCATAGTTTGTTCACCTGAGGTAGCCACAGATTGTAGTATCTACCTATTCACCTTTTTTTTAACCTACTTCATCAAGGTGGGTCAAAGTACTTGCTTGAAACTGTAAAAATAATTTGACTCTGAATTCTTCTCTAGGAAGTGCAGAGATGTATGGAGATGAAGAAAAAGAGAAGCAAGTATGACAAGAATGTTCTTCCAAGGCTTGAAAAGAGTGGTGGATGAGCATAAGGGCTTGGCCATGGCAAAGAAGAGAAAACTTTAGACAGGTTCAATGATACATTAGCTTGCTGAGTTCTAGGGATAATAGCTGGGCCTGATTTTTGCACGGGATAGCGAATACTCGTGATACAAATACCAGAAAGTCCAAGCCCTCTTCAAAGAGCTGCCTGATGGATGTCAGTCAGGTCTCCAAATCTTATTTCTTTTACTGTCATCTGTATGATGGGGATAGTAACAAGTATGATAATAAACTCATGTTTGAAACTCCTTAGGAGTCTAACTCCTTATGTTAGTCACATTTTAACATTTCTTTCATCAGAAATCTTATAATTCCTCTTTTTAGTTCTGTATTTGTTTCTGATTTCACTAAAGGGATTTTTTCTTCAAATTATTAGAAATTGAATGTTAACAAGCAATAATAGCAGGAAAAAGAACTCATAGGACACATCTTTCAGTAATATCAATTAGCAGCACTAGGTTCACTGAAATCACTGTGAATTGAGTCATTGACTTCAAGAGCGCTAAAAGGCCACCAAGGATGTTTTAGATGGAGAAATGAAAGGAAACCTGGAGAGATTTTCAGGCAAGGGTTTTCTTTTGTTTGTAGCAATCTTACTGATTTCCATAGGGATTTCTAATGAGAAGAAATAAAAAGGAGCTGCTCAACCTGGGTGACCTAGAGGATAAGAGCATTTGATCCATTTTTAACAAATTAAAAATCAGGTATTGTCTATGACTGTGCTTCTTCATTTTGATATGTAAAAGAGAATTTGGAGTCTTAAGAAAACTCAAAATACTGTTAAAATTTACAGACATCAGTTTTTAATGTTGTAATAGCATTCATTAACTTCTGGAAGTGCTTCAAAATCTAAAATGTGTTCTGTATTGCTATTCAGCTTGTATTTCTAGTTTCAGGGACTCATCTCCTGACTTTCAAACAAGTATGTTCTCAGCTGATTTTAAGTCTGTGTATCTCCACAGAGCCACCATGATTGACAGCTATGTAACTCTCAATAGTAAGAAACCAGGCTGATATCTGTATAGTCAGTTGAGAGGGCAAAAAATTCCTGATTATACCATGTGCTACCAATTCAGACCAGCATGTACCTAAGTTTTGCTGTACAGGGAATTTAATGAAAAGAAATCCTAGCATAAGCTTCCCTTCTTGGAAATTGGTGTTTTGAACAGTTACCTGCTCTATCAAGAGCCTAAATTGTGACTGATTAGCATTGCTAAGTTGAACTCTTAAATGAAATGACAACAGGCTTCTGCAAGAGCCTTCAGATGCAGACCTCTACATCTTCCTTCTTCAGCCAAATTTAACAAAACAGTGATTATAAACATGGCATGGAATGGCCTATAACTATAGAGGTTTAACTATATGCCTGCTATAATTAGGCTCAGAAATGCCTAGGGAGTGTTCCCCAAAACAGCAAGTGTTATGGTGTCACATGGTCATGAGAGCCGTCATTGTGGCTGAGAACACCCTGGGGCTTGGTGTTCTTAATCTCTGTTGACTGGTCAGATACAGTTTTTCACTGCAAGTGTTTTGGACTTTGTGCCTTTAGTTTTGCTGTTTATATATAACCATCCAAGGTGCAATCTCATTAGATCACAATGTGGATTCCTGTGACACCTGTACTATTTGTGACTACTGTTTCCCATGAAGGAGGGGCACAGCAGAAGGCCCCTGAGGTAATTGTAGTTTTCACGGCCCCAGATAATACTGAGAGGGTTTTTGTTTGTCTCTATATACCTCTGTAAGTCTCCAAAGACTCTGGAATATATATCTATCATTGAGGGAAGTCATGTTTTCAGTTTTCTGCTCAATAAAAAGTAAAACACAGATGATGCTTTCAGCTATAGAAATGTTTCTGTTGTTCTTTTGCCCGATGTATTTCTTACTTGGAAGTGCATTCACGTCCATTCCCAGATCACATTTCTCCTAGGAATGTGGTATTTGGAACTTACTTCCCATGATTTTAAATTAGCCCACATACGCCTTTAGTTTTGATGAAATGACTGAAGAATGACTAAAATAAACCTTTAAAATACTTAGTTATTCAAAGTTAACTGGCAAGATTTAACATTAAATAAAAAATTCTAGTGAAGATCAGTCCCAGAGTTTACAAAATCTTAGAAAAAAAAGATTACGTGGAAATCTCAGGGGTTTGGGATTTGTGAGAACCGTTCTCAGCCCATGCTTTGGCAGCAAATTTAACTTCCACACATCCACAAGGTGCCGAGAACCTCTCTCTTGACTGTTGTGACAGAACAGAATCTTGCAAACAGCATTTGACACTTAAGGGGCTCAGGATCAAGTCGTCCTGCCTGTATCTTTGGAAGTGGTTAGATTCACTGTGGAGAGTGAAACCTCAGCCCTCACTTTCCCCCAGAGCATGATCCGGGCAGCTGAGAGGAGCACACAGCAGTCTGCATAGGTCTGTCAAATTCTGAGGTATTAGAATTTTCTGAGCTTTCCTCTATGGAAAGTGAGAGGAAGGAGGATATTTCTGAGATACTGAAGCACTTCTGTGGAACAGACCTACTGAAAACCCCTGGGCACTGCTGTTATTATAACTAATGGAGAAAAGCCATATGTAAAGCAAAAATAATTATATCATAACAGCCAATACAAGAATCTACAAGCTCCATTAACATAAAAGAGCAGAAAAACATTTTTCTTGAGAGTTGATAGACTGCTTGACTTACATAATCACCTCGTTCACGTTTTCCTCTGCAACCAAACTAACAAGAAGATTTTGTAGATATGAAAATTACATATACAGACATGAAGTTCCTTACCTAAATTTATAAGATAAGTACACAGCTGCATTTAGAAACAGACTGTAGACAAACAAACAGCAGATATATAGAGAGATTCTGTAGATGGTTGAATAGAAGGAAAGGTAAAAATTATTACAGAAATGTTTGAACATCTTAAAACAACAAACAGTTCAATATGATTTATTTAGTCAAGGTAGACTAAAATTCACTAGTATAATAACAGAACCATTTGTCTTAGCAAGTATCTTGTTATTGGTGATCAATAATGTAGCTGAGATGACTGATGGCTTTGTTTTCCTGCGGTGCCTCAGCCAGTCTAAATTATTTATTTGACATGCTGCCTCTTGGCAAATGCTAGGAAACAGTGATAAGAAATTTGCATTCCTCTGTATATACCTCTGAATGAATATGAGACATACCTCAAACTTTTGGTGAAAGACATATGGCTGCAGTTTGAGGGACAGTTTTGCTGACCGGACATGATTTTGTCTCCTGGCATGAATAGCAATGCAGACATCAGAATGAAAACCAAGGAGCTACTATTTTTGTTTTTGTTGCACATGGCAGGGGAGAAAATTATGGCATTTTCAGAAATAGCCAGAATTTGGATGCCTCTGAATACTCAAGAATCTGCCTCAGTTTGCCAGGATCTTTAAGTTGTTACAGACAAGTTTAATTATCTTGAGACAGGTAAAGGTGTAAAACAATAAAAGAGCATAAAAACTTATTAGCAGGACAGAGAAAAAGTCTCCTAAGCTCACTAAGCTCATTATTATTGCCCTGACGATGGGGGAAGTTGAGTTGAAGAATGAATATAAGAGTACAGCCAGTTCAGAACAGTATTTCCCCTTTTGTATCTTGCCATTTTTGTGTCTTCTGTTCTCTACACTGAAGAGTTCTTTTATTAAATATATACAAGCCTTTCAATAACTCCAGGCATCCTTGCTCTTCTCTGTGCTGCTGTGTTCAAGATATGGAGATCAAAACTGCACTCAAGGAATGTGTAGACAAGGATTTACGCATGGTGAAACAATATTAATTTTTCCCCTCTTTGCTTTCTTAATACATGAATCATAATATTATTTTTCTTTCTTTTTATATTTAATCCTATTTCATAGCTTGTTTTAAACTCTTGTTGGGCATGAAGCTATTTTCGGACATCTATCCACAATAATTCCAGTGTCTCTATCCTAAGTGTTAAGAAAAACAATAGTTTAGAGACAGTCATCATGCATTGTTTTCTCCTTACACATTACTTTGGGGTTTTTTTTCCATTTAATTTAATTTGCTGTGTTATAAACCAGTTGCTAAGTATCACAAGACCCTTCTGCAAAACTTAATTGTCTGATCTTCTCTTGAGTAATTTTGCATTGTATGCAGACTTTTTCTCCACACTATCTATCTTTTTTAATAGATCATTTTGGAATAATTTCAGCAGCATGGGTCTGAGCACAGATTCCTGTATGGGGCAACAAAGGAACTCCAACCTTGTGTGAAGGCAGAATGAAAATACATTGATAGAGACAAAGTTAACCATGATAAGGTGGGGAAACATGCCTATTTTTGATGACTGTTCTGTAGCTCTCCTTGTCTTTGCCTTAACATCTCAGAAATATCAAATTTCTACTGTCTGCCCTATTAAAATGAATGTAATCTTCGACTCCACTATCTGCTCAAGTGTAGTATTCTCACAGAGGCACTGCAAAGCACAAAAAATCTTCCACACTGGGAGCATTTCCAAAAAGCATTTCAGCCTCATACTGGCAGGTTGTCTGCAACTCCCTCACACAGATTATGTTTCCTCATACCCCTTTCAGTGCAGAGCTGCACATTCGATGAGCTCATGTCTCTGCCAAATAGTGGCAGTTCTGGAACTGAGCTTCTGTAACACAAAAATACCACTTGGTTAATCTGGTAACAGCATTTTAAGAATTTTTGTCTGAACAATCCCAGTTCTCTAAGCCTTTCTTTGTAGGAGAGGTGTTCCATCCTTCTAATCAACTTGGTGGCCCTCCTTTGGACTCATTCCAACAAGTGCATGTCCTTCCTCTGCTGGGGACCCCAGAGCTGGATGCAGCACTCCAGGTGGGGTCTCACCAGAACGGAGTGGAGGGGCAGAATCACCTCCTTTGACCTACCAGCAAATGTAGACAGGAACACATTTCAGGTTCAGCTAAATAAAAAATTTCCATTCTTGGTGCTGCTGTGGTGCTCTGCCTGGTGAGTTTTTTCCTTCGGTGATGGAATGCCAGGTCTAGCCCAGTGCACTGGTACCAGCCTGGAAAACGTGCTTCTGGCACTATGGTGGTGCATTGCAGCCCTCAGGTCCTCCAGCAGCCACAGCTGTAGCAGGGCTTGGCATTTGTTTGGCTCTGCCAGGACACCTATGTCTCAGTGCTGGAGGAGGGGTTTTGTTCTTTTGTAATTCACAGAGACCACCACATTGACTTTCCACTGCAGTTTTTCCAGTTTAGAAACCAATTTTGGTGCTCATGTCTGGCTCATGACCAGTTGTATAACACATAGCTTCCAATATCTTTGGTCTTGAGATCTGTAGTGTAGCAAGATGAATCTCTCGAGTGCTGGAAAAAACTCTATTGTGCCTTGCTGTGAATCCTACATAGCAGCTAACAGCACTCTGAAACGTTTGTTTATTGTACCTATTCAGAGAAAATTAGTGTGCTTCAAAGAGGTAAGGCAGAATGGATGGTTACTAATGCTGCTGAAAACTATTAGTTCTCATTTGCTTAACACCATTTCCCAATGCACAGCTCTAAAACTTTTCACAGGACCTTTAAAATACAATCAGTTTTCCTTGGCTGTTTCCTAATAATTCAAACTGAGTGCAGAACCTGACATGCAATCAGGCTAATACAGGTCGATATCCATTTTCTTTCAGTTAAATAGGAATTTTAACACAGTGACAACAGCTGTGGAATCACAAACAGGTACTGTATATCTATCTGTCTGTTTGCTGAACAGGCAGGGTGGGGACTGACTCAGCTGCCTTCAGTCACGCTGAATGAAACCCACCACTATAACTCACTAGGTAAAACAAAGCATATCACCCACTGATTAAGACAAAACTAGTTGGAGAATCATTCAACCTCAACCATATCTTCTTCATTTACATTTCATTCACAAATATAAGACTTAAATGCTTTACGAATTTGGTGTGATCTCACTTGGGAAAGTAGATAGGAGAAAATACTCTTCTCTAACCAGAAGAGTTAACGATACAGCTTGTGAGGTCAAAAACAAGCCCTACATAAAATACCCACAAACAATCCTGAACAAAAGTCACCCACTTGTCTGCGGGAGGATCTTCTGCTCTGTTTTTAGCAACACACAGTAATGGGAGTTGATGTCTGGAATCTGCAAAACAATTCTGCACCCAGCTGAAATTGCCGCAAAAGCTTAGAATACCATGAGGGAAGGAACTGTCAGAAGCTTGCCTAAAGACCACAGCTAGGTATTTGTGAATAGAACTGTGAGATGTCCAGGACTTAATTTTACATGTCATCCAAAAAATGCCACATTCCCCCCAGATGACATAGCAAATTATTCATGCATAAACTTAATTACCCACATGACATTTATCACAAACTTCTATTTGCATTGGCTGGCTGTGATAATCTGAGTTTTTAATGTTGCTATGATGCAGTCATTAAAACAAATTAGGGACAGATAAAATTAATAATTGCTTCATCTTTTTACAACTAAGACAGTTTTTGCTTTGGTAACTGTTTTCAAGGCTGAGTGAGCGAGATTTTGCTGATGCATCACTCCATAGAGGTGTAATAGTCTACCTGAAAATGACTGACCTAATTCTGCTGGATCATGGTTTACAGGGCACAGCTAAAATGATTAAATTCAGTTTGTTTCTAGATCTCAAAGTACCATTTGCTTGTGTTTGGAAAGAAGATGAGTGCTAGTGACCAAAAAGGAGGAAAAGGTGCCTGGCAGACAAAATTATTGAGATGAATGGTGGGCTACATATAAAACTCATACAAACAGTTGCACAGACAACAAGAAATCCAGAAAAATAGAACTGGGAGAGGATTTCCATCTGATCAGGGTGTGCTTTATTGTCATACTCACCTGGCTCCTTTTCATTTTATTTCACTGCAGATAGGTGAAGGAGCTAGGACAAGGGTGCATATAAAGAAATAGTTGACTGTGAACAAATAGAGAGCTTTAGGCTCTGAGGATATTAAGCCAATACCTATGAAAATCCTGTGGGATTGCTCAGCTCGTAGTTGACTAGAAGAGAGTGATGTCTAATCCAAGAGCTATGAACCCTGGTCTAATTTAATGCTTGTGAACCCTAAGTTGCCATGATTTCCAAGGCACACTGTTTACCATGGGTGAGAATACTAGGGCTTGACCCTCAAATATATACGTTAAGTATATAGTCGTAGTATATAGTCATAGTGTATTCTACTAAGCTAGATTCTGCATTTTTTTATATCCTCTTTAATTATGTTTATTTATCGTTTGAAAACAAACAAAGTCTTGCTTAGAGGAATTTTTCTTCCTTCTTTCTCTTGCTTCCATTGCTGTTGTAATCCAAACCCTTTTTCTGCGAGTCTCTGTATTAGAACTGAGCTTTTGTACTAGGCTCAATACAATTTGCACAGAGAATGAGACTGACTGTCACTTATGGTTTGGGTCATCTGAAAGATAACATCTGTTGGAAGAACTGTGTGAATTTTACCTATGGAAATAGTGAGGGGGGAAAGTTTAAAAGAGTTTAATTAATTTGCATCCCTAAAGATGAACAGTTAGGCACTGTTGAGAATTAGAGAGTTAATGTGACTGTGAAAGCTACAAAGGATGATTTGGTGTGTCATATTGAATTACGTCAGTCTATATCCATGTCAAATGATGTATCTCTAAGGAGAAGATATGGAAAGTCAAGGAGAATTTCTAGAGGTACCACCAATATCCCTGAAGTTCCCACTTCAGTGTTTGTTAAATATTCCAAGCAGATATGCAGCTGAGAAGGAACAATTTGGAACCAAAACATACAGGGGCCCTGAAACCACAGAAAACTTCTGCAAATTGTTAGGGGAGAGACAGTGGAGACACCTCCACCACATGTTTTTAATGGTTTAAAAACTTTTACAATGACATCATTGCTTTATTTTCATTGCACATGAGATGGAAGATCAATGCATCAGCGACTGTGACAAATCTCTACAACCAGGCCCAGCCTCTTGCAAAGAATTTCTTGCCACTGAAAATTCTGAAAATTATATATAGAGCAGGAGTTCTTGACCTCCCAGAGACTATCATGGAGCCACAGGCTGCTTTACGCAGACAATTTTCTGAGGATAGGCACAACTAAAGATCTCATCTCAGCTGAACAATGAATTCTGTTGAACAAATAACTACATGAAATTCAGTATGCAGAAAAGAGCCACAGGTTATTCTTAACACAATGACGTGCATCTGATGGATTGCCAAGGATCTAATAACTATCCTGTCTATCCTGATAAATATCTAACCAGAACTCCTCCTTCCTGCCCTCTGAGAACAGCCCATTTTTTGTGTTACTACCATGTTCAGAAAGACCCATTATTCTCCTGCTTGAATACTATATATGCTGGCAAGGTTGAACAGTTCATTAATACTTCTAGTCTTGCATTTACGTTGGGCATGGATAACCTGAGAACCCAGTGTTTTCCAAGGAATCAGTGGACAATCTGGACTGGGCTGCAGTGTGCTAAAGGATGTGTTCTAGTTGCAACAGGAGAAAAAGTAATCACCCTGTCCATCAACAGCACAGGTAACAGTGAAAATGCAAAGTTAGGGAAAGGAACCCTCCTTGATTTTACCAAGTCCGTACAATACATACAAATATTTGACAGGACCCACTGGTAGACATGCAAGCTGCATCAGTGTTTACTTTGGTGAAGAAGTAACTCAAGTAATAAAATGATTTGGTGATAAGGGTGCTAAAAAAGGTGCTCACACTTTATCTTAATTTTTTTTTCACCTGTTTAAGCAGTTGTTTACTGCCAGCTGTCTTGCAACCTCTAATATGATCTATTTTGCTCCAAAAGGACAGACAGGGTACAGACTATCATCCCTGTGCTGTGCTCTGAGCTCAGCATCTTAAATTCACTGAATCTGCAGTAATCTTCAGTAGTGAAAGCTTTAGTATTCCTCAGAATATCATATGTAATCTAATTTAAAGAAGTATCTTTATTATTTGCCTAAATACCTGATTCTTTTGAATACTACACAACTGGACTAATATTCAGTGCCTGCAACTTCCCCTTGTGTTCTGGGTTCGAAAAAAAATTCTTTGTTACCTCTTTAAAAACTGTCTTCTGAATTTTCACTAGGCTTATCTTTATTTTTAAAATTTTTTTTGTGGATCCATGACAAAAAATAACTAGAAGCACTGGAATTGCCTCTTTTGCACAGCTCATTGCATCAGAATTTTCTCTTAATCTTTGCCTCTCCACTACAGTTTTGTTTCTCATCTCATGCATGAAATGGGCACTTTCCATGAAACATATACTTGCAGTATCTATTATTTTATTTTTGTCCTTTGTGTTATTTTAGTGTTTGCCGTGTCTTTGGCCTGTTTACACAGATGGAAAAATCCCCATGATTTTTTAATCATTTTACTAAAGTTGCTGATACGATTAACCTGTCTAAGTTTGGGCTAGGGATCAAGATATTCTGAAGTTGGTGATATAT
Source organism: Rhagologus leucostigma (assembly GCA_013397725.1). Classification (NCBI taxonomy): domain Eukaryota; kingdom Metazoa; phylum Chordata; class Aves; order Passeriformes; genus Rhagologus; species Rhagologus leucostigma. The sequence goes on along the minus strand of VZTD01003430.1, from coordinate 2,141,548 downwards.
GTCTGGAAATTAGTTATTCAGACACTTAGTTCAGATACTGGATTGTTTGTACCTGTACACCTCCATTTGCTTTACAGGGGTAGCACTGGGGAGATCTGAACACTGAAAGTGGTCCAAGGCCCTTCTACCGTGCACACTATGCACCCTTGGAGGTGGAGAATAAAATAGTGGAACCTGGATGTGAGCAAAGAAAATTTATCAGAATTATAGTCCTTCTTTAGTTCTCATTTTTTTTAGACTATCTGTGACAATTATTGACAAAAGTGAAAGCTTGCTAAAATCTGGTTAAGGGAGAGGATCAGGAGAGTCACCATCTCCCTGATACTTCAGCAAGCTGTACTCCGGCCCTGAACTAGTAGAACTAGCAGTTCTACTCCTCTGGTATTGTTGAGTCCATGACATCAGCCAGTGCATTTCATTTTTTGCCAGAGAACCAGGCTCTGTCATTTCACTCTGAGACACTGAGAGGCTGCATTTGTGTGATATTGTGCTGAGGTTTTAAAAGAGGAGCTGTTGGGTGAAGTGGCTAAAAGTGATCTCAGAAAGTGGATTCATTTGGGTCATTACACTGTGACAGGCACTGTGGGTCAAACCAGTGCCCTCAAAGGTGAAAAACAAATGGATTAGTCTAGTGCCCTTTGCATCCGTAACCATCATACCAGATGTCAACAGCCCTACATTTAAGCTGAAGCGTCTTGGATACAGTTTCTTCCAGTTCCTGGAATGACATGCAGTGTCTCCTCCAGCAGTTTTTAACAAAAGCTCTTGGGACTCAGAGCATCTTTTTTTCTCTTCAGGAGATATCCTTATAAAGCAGGGAACCTTCATCCTGCATCTTTCAAATCAATACTGAGGCAGCAGGGTGATCTGCATACAAATCGACTTGCAAATTTACACCCTGTCTGACTCTGCCAACAGGATTAAAAATCGTTCATGAAACAACGGCTGCCTGTAATCACATCCAGGCAGATTTCAATAATAACTCAGGCATATAAAAGCCTCTTGGTTTCATATGTATTAAAAATAGTTTCTTCTCATTTTCTACCTCTTCCTTGGATAGTAACTTCCCATTTTCTTGAAAGGTTTCTGCTCTGTGTTTTATCATCCATGCTCCAAAACCCCCATCTACTTAGTGACTGGAAAGATTTTTCCTATTAACCAAAATAAAAGGTGATTGTTTATACCCCAATGTGATAGCAGACAGGATTTGGAAAAAAACCTGTCATCATCACACCACCACAGATTGCAGCCACTGTCGCCAAATGGTCACTAAATTTTGGTGCACAATGAGCCTGGTAGTTATAATTCTACTCTCTATGGACGGTTGTCTGCTTCAGAAAAGCCATCAGTATCCTACTTAACATCTTATGAACAATATTCAATCTTCAGTAAGCAAAGCAGTTAGACTTCCTCACTGGGCTGCTTTGATTTCTGCTTCAGATTATGATGTGACTGTGTAATTAAATGTAGTGCCTGCTGTCTATTATTACACTCCATTTTTTTCTGCCTCACAGATCCATCTTGATACAGTGTCATTTTCAGTTATTGTGGAAATAGTCAGAGCAGAGAAATGGGGCTTTTCTGTAAATTGAAACAATACATAAACGCAAAAAACCATACTTCATCCTGCAGTTCCTTTTGTCCAGGAGAGCTGAGACAGAAGTCAGAAGCTGTGAACAATTTTTGTCTCTCAGTGACAGGACTGTGAAAGACTGATTCCAGTCGGAGTTCTTGATTGCCTCATGGGGACGATCTGTCACCATTTGTCAGGGGTAATTCCTGCATTCACAGCTTTAGAAAGAGTAGTTACTGACTGCAGGTGTAATAGGATGCATGAGTTTGGAGGGCAAAGCAAGGTTTTTGGCAAACATACTTAATAATCACTGCAGAATGAATTCCGTCTGAAGTGCCTGAAATCTACTCGTATCTTTTTAGTTACTTAACCGTTTCAACGCTCAGAGCACAGATCTGAAACTCTGCCCAAACTGCCCCCAAAGTGAAACGATATAAAAAGCTACAGTGTACTAATTTTGTCACATTATGTTCTTTTATACAAACATAGTTATTAATTAAGCAATCTGGAAAAGCATCACTTTTAATAATTTTTTTTTACTCTTTTCTTATTAGGAGGGCAACAAATTGGCAATCACAGGAGAAAGAGACGAATAGATGGAGTTGCTGAGAGTGAGATTAGCTCAAACCAGTCACCTTCAAAGCAGCAGTGGGGACCAGCACAGTGGTTTGGTTTCCCTTGTGCAGGTAGTAAAACTGGCCTCAGCCCTCATCATATATAATGTGCAACAGGCACAATGCCTGTGCTTCTTGAGTGTTTTATGAAGAATATGTCTTGTAAACATCCAAATTCAAAGCAGTTTGAAACAGTGAAATGGGTATGAAAGCAACTACCAAGTGGTTGCTTTTCCATTACATATATTGCTGCCTGCTGGCAGAGAGGAAGAGTTTCTCAGCCATGCCATTACTTCCATTGTCATTACTTAATAATGCCATTATTTATTTTTGCTGCTTCCACAGTGAGCAGCTGGGATGCTGCAGGCATGGGAAGAGGAGAGTGGGCTGTGTGAGTTAGGGCTGAGAGCTGTGGTGAGTGAATTGCTCTTAGAGCTGCTGCAGAGATGGGCTCTAGAGAGGGGGTACAGTAATTACTGGTGCTGCTGGGAAGGAATACTCCATGCAACATCACCACCTGTAAATGTCATCCAATCCTACTGCTGGCATCAGGAACCAGTTCTGGGGCTGACGAAAAGCACTGCAAAGTAAACAGCTGGAATGTGACTTATTTGCTGCTCTCAATGGTCTGCTGTCCTCACCCACAGCCTGCTTTGCTCATGTCTTTGGCCTGGGGCTCATGGAACCCCATATGATAAATCCACAGCTACCCAGTGAATTAGCAGTAGCCAGGAACAGCATCTGATTGACTTGGTAGAAAATACATTGCTCTAGCGATTGAAACCTATGAAGAATGCTTTAATGCTACAATGAATCTGTCTTGAGAAGCTATGTCAGGAATAGGACCTTAGGCTTGCAGGTCTTAGACCCACTGGGGTCTAGGGTGCAGAAGTCATAGAGGAGTTTCAATGTAGTTTGGCAGCAACATGAGAGGGAAAAATCAGACAGTACTAACCAAAGTGCTTACTTCCTGTATTTGATGCAATAATAAAATTATTTCTATGCTAATATGTCCCTCAACCTCTTTAACTCTTTTGCTTTATACAATGATCTCTTAAATCATACCCATGCTGTTAGAAAATAGAAAGCAGGTAAGTCTGCTTAATGCATGTTCAGAAAAGGCACTCAACAGAGGCAATTCTGAGTCTAGCTATTAATTTAAATGGACACCTTATGCACTGAGCTTACTTAAAATGAAGACTGAAAAGTCTCTTCAAGGGAATTTATATTTTTGCACCTACGCAACTGCTTTTCATGTTTTCAACACATGCTCTTTACATACTTGCATGTTCAAAATACACAAACCAGACTGACTCATGACCAAGCTATATTTGTTTAATATAATTTTTTCTCATGGAAAAGGGCTGTGGCTATGAGTACATTATGGCAAACTGGAACTCACTGCTGATAGTGCTTTCACATGTGCACTAAGAACACCTACCCATTATGCAATGTAGGACAAAAAATATGCAGCAACTTCCTCTTGCTACACTGATACTTTTTGGAGATACTGAAGAAGAGAGGTAATACAGAAATGCAAAGTGCTTTCTGCTGTGCAGGTCTATGGATTTACACGGCCACATCACCCTGGCCTTTAACTGAGATCACCTTTCACTGGTAGAGCTGGAGGCAGAACTTTTGGGATGGTGAAGAAACTATGAAATGTTCCAAGCTCTTCTTGAAAACTGTCTCTGCTAATAAATCCCAGTAAATTCCAAGGGCATTGAAACTTGATTGCTAGAGTGGCACCTGGCATTTGTCCCATGCCAAATAGCAGTGTTCCAAATTATTCCTGGTCTTTGCTTATTCTCAATAAGCAGTTTGCATGCAGCACCCTGTTTCAGAAGCTCACAGAATAAACCAGCATAGGCATGGGACATCCTTTGCCAGTTGGCATCAGGATCTGGGAATGTTCCTGCTCATATTACATTTACTACCATAAGATGTAGCTAGATTGCCTGATGCACTGGGTGTGTAATGAGGGACTGCAGTCCTCCTGGTCCCTTGGAAGTTCCGCACCTGTTTAAAGCAAGCACTGTGCTTCATAAAAGAGAAACTGTAAAGAAAACAAGGCATGGAAATGAAATTATTTCTAAACTACTTGGCTTGGACTGCTCAATAAATTCAGTTTTGGAATATCTGCTTTGGTGTTCATTTTCTTGCCAGAGAGTTGTAAACATAAAATCCAGCCTCTTTGGGAACACATGTCATAAGACATTAAGGAGGCAACTGGACAAATGCCAAGAAATATCCATAGGACTTTGACAGATATGCCAAATAGCAAACATCACACTCGCTAGTCATATTCCCTTGAGTCATCATGTAATTGGGCTGTGAAATTGTGTGCCAGTGCTAAAGGCTGTGCCCACCTCCTTAGCTACAGCCAGGCAGGGAAAGGATGGAAATGTTGCTTATGTCCTCCCCATACTGGACTGCTGCTGATCTCTAAAATATCACCTATTGACAGGGTGGGCCAAGCCTAACAGACACAGGGGCTGGTGCCTGACACTGGAAACTCAGTCTCAATTCAGAGTGATACAGAAATGGTGGTTATCACAGGAGAAATATTAGACACACAGCTTTTCCCTCCTTCCTCTGAGGAAAAGACAAGATGCTGGATGGAATATGCCGAGGTGAGATTTGGCCTGCAGACCACCAGCCTGACTGTGCCTGTTTAGAACATCCTGAGAACATCCAAATTGCATTCCCAAAAAGTCAAATTCAGTCATATGTTGTTTAGGCCTAATCCCTATCAGCATTGTGGCACAAAGATCCCAGTTCCCCACCACTTTGGCTTTATCAGACTATGGTCAAGACCATTTTCTTGAATACAACAATGAAGCACCATTTTGGTCATACCATAACTTCATCCCCTTCCCTATTACAGTAGAAACACTGAGATAGGAATCTGGCAATGAAATGCATTACTGAGAAAGCAAGCAGATGAAGTAAATGGAATAGAATGTCTCCATTTCAGAGCTACAGTTTCTTATGACACCAGCAGTGTGCATCCATGAACTGTAGAGCAATGCTTTACAAAAATTATTAAGACTTCGTAATATGAGACCACTTGATGATAACCACTGGGAGAGATGTGCTTAGACCTGGGCTGAGTCTATGATGTATTTCCAGGGGATTAAAAAGCACTGTTTTTAAAAGACTTAAGCATTAGAATCGACATGGTTCTATTAATTCCCAATAGAAAAAAAAATTGATAAAATGTAGTCATTAGGATGCTTTTTCTTAAGTAGTTTGCAAGACCACAATTTACATGTGATAGTAAAATGAGAAAACATTGATTTATATGGAGGTTTTATCACTTTGAGCTAGTTGTGCACAAACCCCTATGGTTCTCCTACAAAATAAGGTCACAAGACAATAGTATCTCTGGTGTAAAAGCTATCTTAATGCCACGTAAGAAACCAGGATAAATTTAGAAGTCTGATCAAAACAGCAACTGGTATTAAGCATACAGGGAAATTTGTAAAGAATTTTTCTGGTGAAGTGTTGGAAGTACTAATTTGTATGAAAACTATGTATTACTAATTTATATGAAGATTATGCATAAGGCTCTGTGTTTTTTCTTTCTTTCTTTCTTTTGAGGCTAACACAAAACTGATTGTTGGAGAGGTGCTTCCAGGAGAGTAAGGCAATGTCCTAGATAAGGGAATCTCTCAAACATCACCTGGTCAGGTGTGTTCTAGCCTTGACTGTTATAAACGAGTGTTTGAGATTGCTTAAAGAATCACCAGCAAGGGTATCAGTAAAAACCAGATTTAATATCAAGCAACAGCACAACAAATTTCTTTGGCATGGTTCACTCTACTGCTTAATAGGTGGTTAAGGCACACCAAGATAAAAAAAAGCAACAAACTCAAGTCAATCAATCCAAACCAAAATATACCGAGAACTATCTGTGTGTGCGTGCGTTCATGTGAGTCTGTGTGTGTGTGTTAAAAAAGGGATAGGAATGGCAAGGATAAGAAGGAATAGGGCGTAAAGGCTTAACAGCACTCAAACTTAACAGTATTTAAACTTATATCTTAACAATTTAGCAAAGGAACAAGACTTACCAGCATTTCACTTAACTGATAACTTACTTTCAGGCCTAACTTACTTAGATATCTGAAGTACTTAAACATCAAAGAGAGCAGCATTACTCCCATATTTGCCATAGCATGTGCACACTTGTATGCACACAGACATAAAGAGTCAGGGTAAGGTACCTGTGAAAATTCCCCTGGAAGGCAGTGAAATGCTCACCTTGGATGCCTTTGCATGTCCTGAGGGGGTGAAGGGTGGAGCCTCGAGCAATGGGGGTATTGGCCGGGATCCATCGTCGTTCAGCAACCTCCAAGTGCAGCAAACTCGAGAGCTCACTGGCTCTGGAAGGTGTCCCCTTCAGAGGGAGGTGGCTGGTCACACTCACTGCAGTCCAGGAGAGCTCCAGGGGTCGCATTTTGGATCACAGTTTATTGACCGCAAGCAATTGGGCCTCAATCAAATTGGGCCTTCATCCTGGCCACGGTTTGGGCAACTTTCTTTGAAAGTGTGAGAACAGGGATGTTATGCCGATTAGGCAAGAAAAGTAGTTTCCAAGGCTGTTCATAAAAAAAAGCAGGAGCTCGTTAGGCAGCAGCAGTTTCTGGGAGCAGATGGTGTTTCTGAGGAGCTCAAGAGGAGCTGAGCCCAGGTGCTGCTCATCAGGCTGAGGCCTAACGAGCGTTTCTGAGATCATGGTGCGGCCTGGAAAGGCGGGGGGCGAGAATGCTCCTCCACAGTGACAAATGGGCTCTTTAGCCTGTTTACTTTTTCATACCACTGAAAATCTGAGACCTGATATTGTACCATATCTGTGTTACAGGGTGCTAGAGAAATCTGTGTTCTGTTTTCCTCAGATCAGACGGACAGAGCAGAAGAGGCAGAAGAGCAAGCTGGTGAGGCTAGTACAGGCATGGCACAGCTGAAGTATCAGGTTTCAACCCCTGGATGTGGGTAACACAGCATGCGTACCAGTCTTCCTGATTGTTTGAAATCTACGCCTTTAAGTCCTGTGTTGCATTTAGGCAATATCAGTTTGCCTGTGACTCTGTCAGTGAACCCTACTGCTGTCTACAGAATAGTGAGAGAGAAATCAATTTGGTACAGTGCTCATTGGCACTTCTGAAGAAAACCCCACTGGTTTTGAACCCTACCGACTGTAGGGTTTAAACTGGTGCAGTCTGGCCAGAGGTCTGCAGATGACAGACAGGACTGACTATTTCAGTACCATCACAGTATCCATAACACTAATCTATCCTAAGTGCGAAGTGCTATCCTAAGTGCGAAGTCACTCAATCCCATGCAAGACAGCAGTCAGAGTGAGTGGAATAAAGGATACCTGAATTATGTCTTTCTTCAGTGCTACAATACATAGTGGCAAATGGAGTAGTTATTTAATCTTATAAATCTCAGTTTCCCCTTATGTGACTGTGATGTATTTTCCTTTGCAAAGCACTAGAAATCTTTAAATAAATGGTAATTTCCCCCATATAATGGCATACTCATGTCCAAGATAACATGAGATTAATAAGTTTCTTGGCCTTTTCTCTGTACAATGAATGAATCACAGGTAGGTTTATATTAATGTTTGGTTATACATAGAAGATATGATAATATATATATTTAGTCATCATACTATCAGAGTCAGAATGGAATGCAAATTGAAATGTTGGGCACTTCTGTATATGAGAAACATAGACATTGCCACATGCATCCCTGAGCACAGTTATGTTTCTGTTACAGGAATATTGGATCTGGGGAGAAGCAATGTCATAACATTTGCACTTACAAAAGCTGGAATTAAAACTCTGATTTATTCCAAAATTTACTTCTTTAACTTAGTCCATGACACATCTGTAGTGGCTGTGTTCGGAGAATTGTACCTCCAAGATCTCTCTATAAAGAATAAAGAAAAATCAAGTCCTATATAGGGTGACATATAAAGTAATTTAGGCTACTTTTACCTTTTCACTAGTCATAGAAGAAATCTCTGGCTATCAAGGTTTTTACCAGGCTTTAATTCTATGATGATTTAAAATGGGATGAGTTGAAATCCCTGCTAAATTATTTCCTTCTCCTCTTGTTCCAGCTTGTTCCAGCTATGATGCTCGTGCGCCCGTATGGTGAACTTGTTCAATGAGTGAAACTGGGAGAAAACTATCCTTAGAGAGAAAAAAATAAATCAAAAGCAACCCCAAAAGTAGCTTTCCATAAGTTTTATTCCCTGTACTGGATAATTTTGCAATATGAACTGAGCAGTTGGGCTGACCCAAGAGATAAAGCAGGAGTGATTGTCTGGAGACAAGAACGTAGATCTGGGACTAAGGACAATGCTAACTTACATCTGCTTTTGGTTAGAAATGTCTGCATTTAAATAGAAGACAGAGATTGTACACTGGAATTGAAAACAAAAGATGCCAGGGAAATTCAGAAGCTGTAGATACCTACAGCATTTCAGACCTGTTTTTGGGCTTGGCTGCAGTTTTGTTATTTTGCAGTTTATAGGCAAAGACAAGCTTTATTCTCTATCTAGTTCTGTGCAAAACAAGTGCAGAGTGAGTTCAAAACATTGTCATATCAGGATGGAAGCTGTGTCTAATTAATTCCCTTGGTACTGCAGGATAATTTTCCATTGCATGCTCAACAGTATTATGTTCAGTTGTGAATTTTAAATAATCTATCTTTTTGGGTGTCTGATTTTTGTAAGAAAAGTATTCCACAACTCCAAACCACTGCTGATGGAAATCCTTTGAATAATCCTTTATTTTCCTTAATTTATTCTTAATTTTTCTATTTACTACTTTATCAAAAGTGGCAGGCATATTGATGGGAGATAATGAACTTTTAGCAAGCTTTTATCTTATCTAGAGGAAATGATAGCATGCAAATCTAGGTAATTAATAAATCAAAGCAAGCTACAGATCTAGCTTTGCCAACATAATGTTCCTTGCTAACCAGTTCTCGAGAGCAAACAAGCTCTGCAGTTGGATAGGTGTTGGAAATGTAAACTTCTCATAGCACAGCTGCACTGTCTTAGGAATTGGAGCTGTGTCAAGTCCAGACTCCCCAGGGCTTCCATGCCAGCTCATGTCTGGAGGAAGTCATATGGCTGGGAGGCTGGAGATGAGGCAAAGCTTAAACTCCACCCTGGAGGCTTGAACTCCAACCCAGGCAAGCAGGTTGAGTGACCTGGCGCTGTGAACTGAAGCAGCAATCAGGCAGACATAAAAATGAAGTTCTACAAATGACTTCTGGATGAGAGGAAGAGGCTGAAAATGTGTTACTTGCAACCCATCCTCAAGGTTAAAGAGAGCTGCTAGACACTTGTAAGCTGCAATTGTGTCGATAAAGTATTTCCCTGGGTAGCTCATCAACTGACTCAGCAGATAAGGATTTAAAACTTCCTCTATTTGCAAGAGTAAGAAGCAGCACAGCCATTATCTTACTAAATTATGTTTTTCCTGGATCACTTTCAATTAAGCACATTTTCAACAAGTCCATTCCATTTTGCAAGATAATACTCCTTAGTGCATGTGTTATGGAATGTGTGAGAAGAAAGAGAACCAGCAGTTTCAAACTTCACCTCATCAAGGCTTTGAGTAATTTCTAGTAGTGGCTTATTCTGCTACAGTGCCTCTCATCATGAGGACATTGAAGGCACTTAAGAAAGCAAGGAGAGAAAAGTACATCACCCTTCACCAAAATGCTGCTGCTTCTGAGGACAAACACTCAAGCTGTCAAGTGGCAAACAGAAGAATGATGGCAAATGAAGAATGCTTTCTGCCATGAAAAGCAGAAATGGTGGAAACTAAATACAGCATCCCATCATGAAAACTGTTTATAACACCATTTCTAGCCTCTGTATATCTATGGGGAAAGTTCCATTAGTATTTAATAACCCCAGAATATTAAGGAGTTTTCTTGATTTTACTTTCAAATTGAAAAATGACACCTGATAGCACAATGCCACATACAAAATACTGGAGACTTTTTTATTATTAACTTGGACTGGAAATTGTTATTTTTTAATGCTGCAGAGCTACATCATGCAAACCCCTTAAATTTCACTGGAAGTTTGCATCTGACTATTGACCCATGTTGTGACATCTGAAAAAATCATAGACTGAGGCAACATAATAATAATGTTACTTGGCACTTTACATCTTTAAAGAACTATGGAAATGTTAATTAATTTCCACAACAGCCTAGGGAGTAAATATTTTCATACTGATTTTACAGATTAAAGGGATGAAACGTACTGTGTGGACATGACTTCTCCAAGGCAATCTATTAAATAAGTGTCAGATGTGGGGCTAGAACTGAAAGATTCATCAGGCCTTTAAACAATAGTGCCTAGGGCAGCCACTTATTTATTTATTAAAAGTAGCTTAAACCATTTACAGATTCTCTTTAATATGTTATTGTACTGTGTATTGATTATTTACAATAGAAGCTGATGATGATTACTTGTTTGGTTCCATTTTTACAATTAATTTTTTTTGTCTTTCAACCTCAACTTCAACATTCTTTTCCATAAAATTAAATACATTCCTATCCAGAAATCAGATATGTTAAAATATGTCCAGAAGAGATCAGGATAGCGTCTTGGAGCAGAATGCCTGTGTCAGAATGAGTGTGTCAAATTTGTCTTTCTTTCTGGTGTTTGGCTAGTTCTTTTCTTAATGATATTTCATTTTTATAAAAGCGGATCCCATCCTTTCAGCCTGTTGTTTTGTTTTTTATTTTATTTTTGCTTTGTGACAGTAGAGAGAAAAGTTTTAGATGAATCTTTTTAAAAATTATTATCCTAAATCTCCTATACCCAAGAGTTTCAGGGTCTTTTGGAAAGCTTTTTAGTATGCAAAACAAAGGCTCAGAAATGTGGCAACTTGTCCAACAGATCAACTTGATGGCCAAAATGCAAAGTATCTGAGCAGATAACAAACCTTATTCACCAAACAAGTACATCTGAAAATTCATGTTAAGTGCAAGGACTAGAAAACAGGGAAGACAGACATGCTACTTTATTGCACAGAATATTTAGTCTGATGAAAGTTTTTAGCCTGGGGCAGTCAAAGAGCAAATTCCAAAGCTGAGGAGACCTCTTCTTCCTCTGCTTGATCTTCTCCCTTCCTAAGTATCTGAGGTCTGGTCTAACAGAACTAGCAGATGATATCTTCCTCATGCTATCCTAGAGCACATCTAGAAAAATACACTTTATAATACAAAAATCAAATGATCCATTTCCAAAATAAGCACTATTCTTTCCAGTGTCCCAGTTTTGTCAGTCTTAAGTCCGTGAATACACTTGAGAGCCAAGAGTACAGAATTCTCCTGACAGCACTAGTCCCATACAAAATCAATCTATTTCATTTTCTCTTATTTAGAAAAGAAGCTCTTCAGCTTCATCCTGCAGAGCATTCACTTCTATATGCCTAAACAGTGCATTTCGCTTCCAGCTCACAAGAATTCATTCCAATCACTATTTGAAGACTAAGCCAGCTGAATTGAAAGCTATATATTTTCCTATGAAAGAGAAATAAAGAATTTCTGTAAAGTTCTTTGGAAGGAGTTCTGATAGGAATCTGATTAGGAGTCCCACTCCAGATTTTCTAGAACTCTGTGTACATTTTAATTCTTTTACACCTACAAATATACAGTAGTGCATTCTTTACCCACACTTGTGGGTAACATCAGTGCCAGTTCATTTGGTTTGCTGGCATGGTGTTTGGGAAGGTGACCAGGACCCTAACATGCAACTAGGCTTCAAGGGGTGTTCCAGTGCAAAAGAAGAATGAAGTGAGGAAAAATTAAAAGGGGGAAAAACTAAAAGGAGAGCAGCAAGAAGAGTGTTTGCCACTGTTTATGTTTACCCCTTTAAAAGCTGGTGAGTTCTTGGGACCAAATGTAGTCAAGACAGAGGGCAGAAATCGTCTTCGAAATCCAACATAACCCAGATGATTGGAATCTGACACCAATCTAGAAATCCCATGCTCTTCAGACTAGTGCTGCTACAGCTATACCTCGCTACTACCTCTCAGAGAGAGAACATCCAAGCATTCCTCTTGGAAGACATGTTGCTGGAGCACCAAAACACTAAGCTGCTGCTAAGCCTGTGACAGTTAGCTAAGCCTACCTTCATTTTATTATGATAATAAGCTCCACTAAATCTTTAATTAACATCCAGACAAAAGCCTTTTTTGTAAGAACCATCCTAAATCAGGATTCTTCCCTACTGTCCTCAAAGACTGCTGGTGTTTACTATAACATCCACCCATTGTGAGCTGAGAACATGGAATCCTGTCTGCACAACCTGGGTGATTTCATACCCACATCAATTCCAGAAGAAGGGATATAGTGACACCATGTATCTGCTAAAGAAGCTTTCTGTGCCCTTAGCAGTCATTAAGTTTCAGTGGAGGGAGCTTTCCACTGACCTATTTCTCCTTCCTCATAGTAGGATTCCTGTTTTTCATCAGTCTTCACGTAAAGAACTTGTCTTCTCACTGCTATTCACCCATATAGGAATATTATCTCTTTCTGCACAGATATATAACTAGAAAGCTCATATAAGGCTCAAAGGCTACCCCATAACACCCTGTATTTGAGAAACATACAATTCAATCCATCCACTTGAAGCAATCCAAGGAAGTAGGCAGTGTCATTTTATGCTTAAAGAAACCTTTACAAGAAACCTTAGCATGCAGGCTAAATTCTGGGCATTGTAAAGACTTTTTAACTACTATTGTACATGAAAGGATGACAATACTGATTTAATGTAAGATGTGGAGGGTCTGTCTGTTTTTGTGAAAACTCTGACCATCGTGAAACTAGGTAAATCTAGAGCGAGAGGAGCTGGCACAGCCTGCATTTGCTTGAACTGCAGCTCTAGTTAAAAATGGCTACCTAGAAATTATTCCAGATGGTCACCGTCTCTGTAGCACGTGATTCAAACCAATCCTGCTTGCTGAGACTTCTGCAGGAAACTCACCTCCTAAATAGGCCTGTTCTTGTCTCCCTCTTAAAAGTGTCCATTTTTCCTCTCCGCTCGCTGGTAGTGAGGACTACCAAGGCAGCATTAAAATTTGGGTTTCCTTCTCTCCTCTGACAAGTAGAGTGTCTCAAAGAACATATTATAAGCCTTCTGGAAGAAGGCATCCAATGTCTTATTCAGTTATGGCTCCTCCGTTAACAGACACACAGCTGATGATGCTCTGACCTCCTCTGGAAATGCTCTCTTGAAAAGGGCTTCCCCTTGCAATATCTGTTCAAGACAGTACTCTGTTTCCTACCCTTTTCTATGGTGTGACTATGTGCTCTTTGCTGTAATAAAAAGCCATAATTTTTGACTTTTGTTGTGGCTACTCTTCATATCAATATCATGTAATGATCTCTGGGAATCCACAGGATGACAAGTTGTACAAATGTACATCAATCTCAGTACAGAGAACTGTCTCAAGAAGCAATAAGCTTTGGATGCATTAGGTTTTTATACTTAATTAAATGAATTCTTCAGAACTAGAAACAGGTATTTTTTTCATTGTTGTTTGTTTTGGTTTCTGTTTTTCCAAAGATTTGTTTCAAAGAAAGTTAGGTCAGAGCATTAGTCACTGCTGTCAGCTTCTGTCATCTTTGTTCCCCTGTGACAGGATCTGAAGGCCTGTGTGCAGAGTCGTACCTATCTCTGTCCTAAGCATGCATCAGTGGTTACCTGAAAGCCTGTGGATGAGAAACTGCCATCTCCCCTTGAGTAATTGTAACAAGGAAGGAGGACACTGTGTGCACTGATTTGACAAAGGATTAACCTGTTTCCTCTACTGGAAAGTTGTAATGGGCTCATTCATTACTCACAGAGCTTCATGACACATCACATGTTAGGGAATGATGCCTCTGGTTCATTCCGGGAGGTGAATGGCTAGGACAGAAGGGATGGGAGCCAGACAGGAGTGCTAGAGGAGGAGGGCTAAGTTAATAATGATAATTAATACTGATATAAACTGGGATAACAATTAACTGACTTTAAGCAGTGTTTTAGGGCTTTCAGAGTGCTATGAAAACATTAACCTTCACAATTACCGTTCTGGGATGGGTAAATATCCACCAGTACACTGTGATTCGCCCGAGAAATCCATATGAGTTGAGACAGCAAGAAAGACAAAAAAAAAAAAATCCCTGGTTGTGATATGCATGTATATTGGAAAAATAAAGCTGTGCAAAAATCATTCAACCCCATGGTGTATGTCTTCACCATGCTGTAAATGGCTGTTGTTTTGGGGGCTGTCAGTCACGCGGAATGGAGCCCTGGAGCAGTGCTGAAGTGATGCTGGCTGGGACAGTCAGCCCCCCAGTGCACTGTCTCCGCTCTAGCACAGGCAGGCAGCACGTGTAATTGCTCACACTCCACTCTGGCAGCCTCCCCATGTCAGGAGCCTGGCCCATTTCCCTATGCTTAAAATTTAATCAGAGATTTTACTGCTCATCAACAGCTTAACTGGAGCAGTTAGAACTCTAAAACTTTGCATATTTTGGCTTAATTACCACTAACAGACAGATGCCACTTTCAAGCACTCTTCTTTCCCAGTCCTTGCTCCCTGCAGCTGCTCAAACGTGGAACATAAATTCATTGGTTAAATAACCGATAAGAGGCTAAATGATTAGGCATTAATGGGAAAGACAGAAATCTCCTTATTTCTCTTTGATGTTTTAATTTTGGTTATCTCTGCTAAATTGCAGTCTGCACCTCCCATTTGGCAAGATAACAACTCCTCTTATCCCTGCTTTAAAGCAACAAGTAAATGGAGACAATATAGGATGGTATAGATCTTGAAGTGTCAGGGCTTATTGCTACCACGTGTGATTCGTGTGTATAAGCAACAATAGAATTCAAATACAGTAGGGGAACTAAAGCCCCTTCTCTGGATAGACTGTTTCCATTTGTTTCTTTTTTGGGTGCTGGGTTTCTCCTTTGATGGGGGGGTGGAGTGGCAAATAAGTGAATAGTTGTTTTAAATATAGGAGGAAATGTCACAGTGATCCGGGACCAAAAATTAAAATGCACGTGAATGATGATGTCTGTTCCTGGGACAAAGGAGCTGTATTCATTTGGGACAGACCTATTAAACTCCTACTTTGTCATTTCCCATTTCCTCCAGAAAACCACATTTTAAGAGCACTTCATTTGACTGAAGCAATAACGAAACCAGTACATTGAAAGAAGACCCTGATGCCCCACTTTTTAAGTTCTCCCTGAGGCATGAATTCTGTCTGCACTTGTTTTCATTTTGTGGAACTATCCCTTGAAATGGAGGGAGAAGAAATGCTGTTCCCATGGATCTGAATATTCTACTAAGGATTAAAGCTTTTGGAAGGCAGAGCCTAGGATGCTGTTTGTTGTCACATATTTATAAGGTAACTTGTGGGGTTAAACTAGGTCTTAGATTGAGTCTGCACTGATATCTGCTTTTTCCAAAACAGTTGTCAATTTTGGATAGAGAAAATTTTAGTGAGCTCATAGGAAAAATACTACATAAAAAGCCATTTTTATATTAGCACATGGTTGGATGCATGAACAAACACAGATTCAGGATTTATCAGTGTCTATTGAAAATTTGTCATCGCTTCCTAGAAAACAAGGGTCATAGTTTCAATGTTTTTTTAAAGAAATAATAGATGAACAGATTATTTTATGTCCATAAACTACCTTGGGGAGAAAGGAAAGAAAAAAACAAAACCCAGAGACAAAGTCAACCATGAAACCCAGCAGAACTTTCAACCAAATCACAGTCAAAACCTCATTCCCAATCCATGTGAGTCTACAATCTTGCAAAAAATATTTTCTTGCAACAGTTCTTTTGTCTTGGCAGAAACTCTGAGAGGACAGAGAATGAAGTTTGTTCCGTCTGTTCTGCCTGACATTTTGCGTATGTGGAAGAAAATAGACAACAGAAGTTCAGGATTAACAACCCATGAAGAGCTCATTACTACATTGTGGGACAGATCCTGGATTCCACAATGCTGCATTTGTTTCACCTCAGTAACTCAAGAGAGAAGATACTGCTTGCATCTTGCCAGTGCAGCAAAAGTGGCTTTCTGCACTCGTTCACCTGCCCGATTTGAGGGACACCTTGATGGCAGGGCAAAGTCTCAAACAGAAATAGCCCTGATGCTGTCCTGTGTTGACATGTAAGCAACAATGAGTCAGCAGATAGAGGTCCAGTAGATGGTGCTCAAGACTGCAGCAAAATCCTAGGTTTTGTAAGGGTGTGCTTCAAATGGTTTTCACTGTACAGCTCTTTTAATCCACCTCTTGACCAGCCACTTCCCATTCCCACAAGGCTTTGAATAGGGCTTCTGAGAGTTCCGAGACTTCAGAGGCATTCCAAGAGTGTTCCTAACTTTGGTAGAGTCAGCATAAATCTGACTAAAATTAAAAAAACAAACTGGTTTTCAGATGCTGTATTCCCAGTAAAGATTGAATATAAAAGAGGATCTTAGTATTTTTTACTTCTAATAGCTCAAGATTTCACAGAAGGGCCTAGGGTTTACCCCAATAATAGTTAACAGCCATTTTGTCTCTTTTTTTCTACTTTTCTGGATTTCTCCCTGCTCATTGTGAACATATTTTTAGAAGCAGTAAGACAATCTTTGTTCCTTACTCACCATGGCAACTGGTGGCTACACCAGCTTTACAGCTCTCTTTTCAAAACATGGTAAGGCTGACTAGAAGTGTAGTAGAAGTCTCTGTATTTCAGAGCACAATGATCTTTGTGTTGTGTAATTATGGCTTCAGACTTAGCAAAGTATGTAATTTGTCTCATTGTATAGAGAAGAGTTTGGTTTTGTTCTTTGAGTGATCAAGAAATCTGGGTTCATCTGGTATGGCCACAGACTTACTGTGTGACTTTGACCAAGCCATTCAATCTACCACTCCTTCATTCCTGTTTGTAAGTGGAGACACTTCCCTACCTTTCAGGTTGCTGGAAAGCTGGACTTCTTAATGCATATGAAGATTTCTACAACTACAATGATAAAAGCACTTAAAATGTCACAATACATTTATATACCTATCTAACTGACATCAGGTAAAGACATCCTTTGATAGAAAGGACATGGGAAAGTTTAAGCATTTCAACATACTTGTAACATCACGAACAGCTATTAATTTCCAAATATTTCATCTCCAGAATGTTCTCCCTTCAGTGAACAATAGAGCCTGTGAATTCTGCAGCAATTACTTGTTCTTCTGCAAAGCATTCTTGGGAGTTTTATTTTTAGATATGGGAATTAAATGACTCAATTTTCCCTCTTGTTGTCTCCTATCTCAGCAAGCAATAAAATGTCAGCACTGTGGTAGGTAATGGGAAGGAAAACCACCTCTATTGACTGAATAGAGTTATAGCCGAATATTTTCATGAACATTCTACTGGTGCCTTAAGCATAACAAACACTGCAGGTAAAAGATATCAGAGATAACAAAAAATGAACTGAATAAAAATAAAATCCTTCATCAGATGGCAAAATAACACAATTCATAAGGCACAGCTTTTTAGACTTCAGCCAGTTACTGCACTTTATTTTTTCAAACTACCTTTGACAGGTTCAGGTAGAACATGAATACAATATCCAACAAAAAATAAGGTATGCTGCTGTAATCTACCCCTGCCACTGAACTTAAATCATGACGCGAAATGCTTGAAAGATTGTTGTACTATAAGTTTCCCAATTTTGGTAAGGAATATAATTAGAATTAAAGAGGTGAATTGCAGCTCATGTTCTGAGTGTTCAGCTTGGAATACTGGAAGGATCATCAGAATATTTATCACTGCTTTAAATAAAGCTGGAGTTTCCATAACCCAGGGCTGTGGTTTAAACCCAGCCGGCAACTCAGCTCTACACTGCTGCTCACTCCCTCCTGGTGGGATGCAGGAGAGAATGGGAAGATTAAAAGAAGGAAAACTCATGGTTTGAGATAAAGACAGTTCAATAGGTAAAGCAAAAGCCACGCACACAAGCAAAACAAAACAAGGTATTCACTGCTTCCCATGGGCAGACAGATGTTCAGCAATCTCCAGGACAGGATGGGTGCACCACTCCTAGTGGTTATTGGGGAAAACAAACGCCATCTCCCTGAAAGTTCGTTCCTTTTTGTTCTTCCCTCAGCTTTATATGCTGAGCATGACACCATATGGTCTGTAATATCCCTTTGGTCACTTGGGCTCTGCTGTTCTGGCTGTGTCCTCTCCCAGCTCCTTGTGCAACCCAAGCCTACTCACTGGTGGGATGAGGTGAGAGGCAGAAAAGGCCTTGACTGTGTGGAAGCGCTGCTCAGCAGTAAGAAAAACATGCCTGTATTATCACCTCTGTTTCCAGCACAAATCCAAAACACAGTCTCTCACACCAGCTGCTATGAAGAAAATTAACTCTGCCCCAGCCGAACCAGAACACCAAGTCAGACTAACTGAGCCTCCAAGTAGTGTGGCCAGGCTGAAAAGGTAGGTTCACCCATGGCTCCTGATCATTTTTTGTGTCAAGAATGTTGGACTTTCACTATACAAAATTATCCTGATGCCCTGCTTTTGTTGAGTCTGACCTCTCTTTAACACCTTATCATCTACTCTTTCTGATGCTCCTTTCCTGCTGTCTGTGAAGTCAGCAGGAAAGAAAGCAACAAAACTCGCTTGAGCCTTTTCCCCAACAGTTATATAGGACATGTGCTTTCTCTGCCTAGTTCTCAGCTCTCAAACTGCTTCAAAGAATTCAGACCATCTTGCAGGAACTTCCAGCTAGTCACCTATATCTTTCATGATATCTGCAAGGCCTCTTGTTTGACTATACAGGTCACAGGTCTAACTTCCCTTTAAAAGTTACCCAGATGGAAAGCAGACCCTGTCCTTAGAGTCTGAGAGTTGATGAGATACATCAACAGCTTTGAAATTTCTTGTCTAAAAGCCTGACCCAACCTTTTCAATTTCTTTCATGTGGCAGCTGAGAGCTACAATTTAGAGATCAGAATAGAACTTTCCATATATCTGATGGAATGTATATTATACATATACTTAATAGATTACATAAGTTACCTGTACTAGACATTACATATCTCTATATTTCTATATCTATATCTATATCTATATATTCATCAGGTCCTCTGATGAAGTTGAGAAACAATTTATCCAGACAATATAAAATGCACAAAATTCATATGGCGCACATCTAATGGCACTAGTAACGCTTTTCCCCAAAGGCTGCACACAGTCAAGCTGCTGGATGACTTCATTGAACTCAGCCAGGCTCTATGTTCGTGATCAAAAGAGTAAGAAAAAATAGCTAGGAGGAATCACCAAAGATTGCCTGGTGAGTTAATAAGCATCCTGATCACACAGCAGGGATGATGGGGGCTAGGGGGGCTGTACAAGTCTGCACAGCTTCTGCCTTCCAACTGAGTTGTACTCATGGAGTGTGTAATTAATTGTTACTGTTCATTTATTTGTACAAATCAATGAATTTGCAAGTGAGTGCCACCCAGTGACAATCTAACAATTGACACGAGACAGCAAAGGCAAAGTTTCCTTCTGAATAGCAAAAGGAACTCATTTTTTATTCTTTCCGCTCTGCCCAAACTTGAAGCTCCAGTCTTCTTAGACTGCACCACCTTTCACTATATGCCTGGCTGCTCAGGGACATTATTCAATGAACTATATTCAAGCTTTCTTCGGTTTTCCTTTTGGGTTTTGTTCATTGGTTGTGGCTGGGTTTTTTTTGCTTGTGTGGTTTAGTTTGTTTTTTGAATTTTTTCATTGTTTTTTTAAAGAAACCAAAAGACTTCCTCAGTTTATTGAGGAGGAGAGAGGAAGAGATGTTGGACACGCACACACACACAAAATCCGTTGTTAATTTTTTATCGAAAATGAAGCATGTTGCCATTGGCTTCTTGCTGAGGCCCTGCTTCTCCACTCAGGAGAGGAAAGTAAACACATGCTTAATTCTTTCTAGATCCTTGAAGTTCAAAGCCAATCTCACTCTTAAAAAAACACTCCTCTGAGCCAGAGTACTCTTCCACATACAAATTCTCTGACATATTGAAGTGTACACTGCCATCTCCATTAACAAGCACATTTGGTGCAAAAGTTGTTCTTAATGTTTTTGTGTTTGGCTTTGTTTTATTTTAACTCTGATAAATGGGAAACATGGAATGAAGATACACTTGCAACAGGTTGATTTTTCTCTGTAGGTAGCTGGAACTCCCTATGTTTATCCAATTTCAATAACAGTGCCAAAGAAAAGTTTTCAAGGGAATCAGAAAACATAAGGAAATATTAAGAAAAAAGAGAATTTTAAATTGAAAAAAATCGATATAGCTAAACCAATAGTTGAGTATAGTTGAAAGCCTTGCTACT
Source organism: Rhagologus leucostigma (assembly GCA_013397725.1). Lineage (NCBI taxonomy): Eukaryota > Metazoa > Chordata > Aves > Passeriformes > Rhagologus > Rhagologus leucostigma. The sequence goes on along the minus strand of VZTD01003430.1, from coordinate 2,120,927 downwards.
GAGTTACTACAAACCATTTTTATTGAAAATGGTATATATGTCCATTTAAAAACCATAATTATTATCAAGTTTAATTACTTTTGCCTACAGTTAAGGGCTCTACATTTATGCACCTGATCCACCAATCTATTAATCCTGCTTCATGCCAGCATAGCTGCATTAAAATTGATGATATTATAGCAGCAATGAAGTAACACAGTGTTGTCTGATCATCTGCCAATTCAAAAACCGCACAAGCAATGATTCCTCATGCTCTTATTTCTGGTAAATTAGGTAGAAGCATGAACATCCTCAAACATAGTCTGAGTCTCTGAAATAGCCACAAAAAGCTACAATACCTTGAAATCTGAGAAGGGAAGCTGGTGTTCATCTTATATAGATAAAATGGCTTGCAGCCAAAAATAAGTAAATGTATTAAGCAACTTTCTGTGCTATCTAAAAGGAATAATTTTACCTGTCACTGAAGAGGAGTGTACAAAAATACTACTCTCACAGCTTTGGACAAGAAGGTGAAATTCAGCCTTGTGTTTGCAACTGGCATGAAGCCTACACACACATGACATTGCCAGAGCAGGGTCCCAGACCTCCTTCTTGCCTTCCACAAAGGGCTGCATTTCTCCTGAAGTAACACAGAATATACACGAACTGACTGTAGACAGCGTTTAGGCAAACTGACTAAGTACCTGAAATGACGCTTGCCCAGACTGCCTGGCTGAATGGATGGTGGAGTTTGACATCTGAAGGGCAGCAAGGAGGGCTTGTAGCAAGCTCACTACTCCGGAGAACTAGGAGACCAGAGACATGTGGCTTTTCTCAGGGTTTAATATTGGGACTGTTTAACATCTTTGTCAATGACATGGACAGTGGGACCGAGCGCACCCTCAGCAAGTTTGCCAAGGACACCAAGCTGTGTGGCAAACCATCAGCGTGCATTTGTAGCTCAGAAGACCAACCGCATCCCGAGCTGCATCAAAAAAGTGTGGTCAGCAGCTAGAGCGAGGTGATTGTGCCGCTTTACTCTGCTCTCGTGAGATCCACCTGGAATGTTGCATCCCGCTCTGTGTCTGGAGACGAACATTTTACAAGGGCATGTAATGATAGGACAAGGGTTAATGGTTTCAAACAGAAGGGGAGGAGGTTCAGATTAGATGTTAGGAAGAAATTCTTCACTGTGGGAGTGATAAGGCACTGTCACAGGTTGCACAGAGGAGTTGTTTACGTCCCATTCCTGGAAGTGTTCTAGGCCAAGCTGGATGGGGCTTCGAGCAGTATGACCCAGTGGAAGGTGTCCCTGTCCATGGGGGCAAGGTTGGAACCAGATGGTCTTTAAGGTTCCTTCCAACCCAAACCACTCTGCGTTTCTATGATTTCATCCATGTAGAAGTGAATCCCCTCACACCCTGCTCACGGCTCAGGCTCACCTCAGGTCCTGGCCCCAGCCCTGTTCCCAGCTGCATCCCTCTACCCCATGCTGCTGCCCTGTCTCTGAGCCCTGCCTATCCCATTCACCAGCAGTGCCCAAGGCTGCTGCAGCACCCCGGCGCTGTTTTTTCACTGAAAATTTCAGCCTCCGTTACTGAAGAGAGACACTTCCCCAAGTTGATAGAGATTTTAGCAGCTACAGAAAAAAACAACAATCATATTTGGAGTACCTGGGCATAATATGAATAAGAGTAAGAAGGAAGTGCTGAGCATAACTATGTGTTAGCAAAATAACGGTTTTTTTGACATATAAAGACCTCTGCTGGTATTGTGCAAGTATTTTTACTCTTTACTACACCCACAAATACTCTCCTTGCATTAATATTTCCTAATTTGTCAGTATTTCCTTGTTTAATATTTCCTTGTTTCTCAATACAGGAAACAGTTTGCTCTTTCTCCGCATTCACATGCATGCTGGCATGAAACTATTGACTCTTACATTTCCTGTTTTCTGGGGCCTCTTCCTGCCTTTCCCTATTTCATAACCCTGTTTCTTATTGGATTCACCTTGTCAATAGCTTTACTTGGTCCTGTACAATTAATACCAAATGGTGACCTAAACCCACACAATTCGGAAAATTTGCAGAAGGAAAAATTGAGACATTATATTTTAAATAGAAAGGATGCCCTTCTAACTGAGATTAGAAAATACTTAAATATTAGAGGTAACAAAGAGGTGAGCAAGGCTTCTGTGCATTACTTCACCTGCAAAGAGTCTGTCTTACCAACTTTTGAAGTGGCAACTGGACACTGGTCCTGTGACAATTTCAGTTACAGTGCACTGGCATAGACACAGTTGCTTCCTCTCCTTCTCTTTTTCCACCACTAAGCAGCTCTGAGGATGATTTGTAAAAGGCCACAGTCCTGCAGTCAGGTCAACATTTGTGATCACCATGATCTTGTCTGAGAATGAATGTCTTAGCCCATACACTGGAAAATGATTTTGCTGTGTCTGGGGAGATAACTTCCTTATGAGAGAAAATTGACAAGGCAGAAGTTTTTTGGGGAAAACTTTGCTTCCTGTGTCCAGTGAAACCAGTGAGCAAGTTTTTTTGTCCTGTTTTGATAACTGAGTGTGTGGGACCAGTGAACATTTAAGGTCTGTGATTTCAAACCCACATGCAAGGAGGGATCTACTGCAGCTGATGGAGGGTTGGAGAAAGGAAAATACACTTAGCTGTAGGTAATTAAATCTAAATCAAAGGACAAAAGTGTGTGTTTCTCAGACGTGACATCAATGAAAAGTACTGTGTAAATAAAAACACATATTGTTGATAAATCCTCTTTTCTGATTTAGACTTCAGACGCTTTATCCTTGACAAACTTTTCCTTTTCCTTACATTACTGTCCTAGCTTAATGAAGCATAGCCTTGACTTTGCCTAGACAGAGACTTTTGGTAGATTCTGTTTCTACTTCTATGGGACATTTTTTCAAATGACCTTGAATAAACTTCAAGATTAAATGAGCCAGAATTCCCTTTCCTGTCCCTGACATTTTGGTTATTAATCATGCTATTTACAGTTGTTTTAAACATAGACCATGATCCAACTTGGAGTTCATAGTATAAACGAGAAGGGTTTATACCGTGTGACTGTGTGTATGGACGCATGCAGACATTTAGGACACTGTAAAATCTCCATGGCTTTCAGTGCAACTTTCTCATGCTGAAGCAGCAGTTTTCTGCAAAAGACATGCCTAGTTTAAAACAAAATCTTATTTCAGTCTTCCTTAACTTAGGTTTAGAATATTCATTCATCCTTCTGATTTACTTGCTGATGAGGTCTGAGGTATTTCATTTATCTGAGCCTCTGCTCCCATCTGTAAAAGGCAGGAGCAAAGAGCCTTGCCTTTCTGCATCAGGTGCGTGAGTATTTGTGTACTGAATCAATCATCCAGCAACTGAGTAAGGGGGAGGATTAGTTCACAAGGCTACTGGAAATGAAGGTCAAGATTTCTTTCCAAAGATGCACAATTAAACCCAGCAATTTCCGTGAAGAGAGAAACGGTTAAATAGGAAGCACCTTTGACATATGCACAGAGAATGCCGCTTCCTAGAATATTGTATGACTCATGAGTCAATGTCGCAAGAAGCTTTTCCCCCCTGCAGAGCAATGAGTTTGTTATCAGCTTGCACATCTCCTAAAATATATTATACAGTGTAAAATTAATACATGCTGCCTTTTTTATTACAACTCACTATTGATTCTGGCTTATTTATAGCATATGAAAGTAAAATGCTGTGGACTGTGTCCTATATGTAATTACTTCCAAAGGCTTATATCAGTGCAGAGAACCTAGCTGTTAGAGAAGCTGTGGATACATTTCCTTCAGGGAAAATATAATCACTTTTTATTCCATTCTAAACCTAATTCTTGCACTATATCCTCACTGTAAATTGAGATGACAGACATGAGCTGAAAGATTGTCAGAGCAGCTGCCATAATTTGCTGACTTCCAGCAATAAATGTTCACCTGAAACACAGTCCACAGACTTAAACTCAAAGGGCCACATGAAGAAAAATAAGTAGGAGTTCGGCAGTGATGGTAGAGAGGGGCAATAAATCTCACATGACACAGAAGCAGGAAAATAATGACTTTTTCCATAGCATTCACTCTTTGCTTTTTGTATTGATTATTAGGTCTCAACCTCTTGTGTAAGTTCCTATAGTTTTAATATCCTTAATGTGCTACCCATGCATTCACTAAATTACTTTTCTGCTTCACTTTCACCTCACACCACCTGTAACTAAGCAATAGCTAAACATTTGCAGAGCTAACCCAGTCATGTTACTGGATTGCAACGAATTTACATTTCTTTCCTATATCATATTGGGTCCTGATTAAGGTCCATACTCCAATAAAGTCATATAGAGATCACACCTATAGGACATCAGGTTCTCCATGGACAGTGTTTGGATTTAATCTTGGGAATGGGGCTACTGTTCTGAAGTGGAAGGAAGACTGAGGGGGATGCAATTTGGAGAAATCAAAGCTTTTTTTCCTTGCCTCTTCTGGGAAGAGAGGGATCAAAGTTTGTGTTTCTTATTAAAAGATTTAGAGCAAATTTTGCACTATTAGTGTGCTATTCATTTTAATTTGAACATCTGCTGAAATTTGCTAGGCAGTCCTGATAAAGAAAAACCAGCCCTGATCTAGGAGTCAAGAATTACTAAAAGTTAGTTGTGTGTTGATATCAGCATTGTTTATCAGCAGCAGAACAGCACAATCCTTTTGCTGTGGATTTCCTGCCGAAGTGAGGACTACCATCCTAAACATGCTGGAAATATGCCTTTTCGTGGCTTCTCAGAGCAGATCATAGTTTTGATATGATATCTATTTAAGATTAAAACTACAATTTCCCAGCTGAGAATTAACAGAAGTGAATGATCTACCCTGAATCAAGCAGCACTTTCTAATGTATGAGTTCCATAGTGTTATTAATTAAGTTTTCCAGACAAACTGGAAGAATGATGTGATATCAGTTTATGCTTTTTGTGCTGTCTAGAGAAACACGAGGAAATGCTTGGGAAGGCCTTTAACACATGAAGCTTGAGAAAGATACTCCAGTAAACACAGTCACCACTGCTTTCATAGTTAGATAGTACATAAGGAAAGCAAGCCAAAATACTCTTCTGTCCCCTATGACCACTGTCTAAAGGCTCTTACAACTAAAGTAGTTTCTTTCCTTATCAACAGCAAAAAAATTTATGCTCTGTGTAATTCCAGATCAGGTTCTTCTAAAGATTGTTTGAAGCATCTTTACTACTTTCATTTGTCCTCTCATCTTAGGCTTTGCTGAGTAAATCAGTGAAATTGGTATCTCCTTTTTTTTTGGTTTGTTTGTTTGCTTGCATTTTTCTTGTTTGGTTTTATTAAAAGGAATTAAAGAAAATGGAACAGTGAAGAACTTTCTCCCTCTCCCCCTCACTACAGTTCTATTGCTTTTGTATGTCTAATTCCCCTCGCATTTGCTATCAGTTGCAACTTTTAGACAATGGCATTAATGACACATAAGCCAGAAGTTTAGTGAAGTGAGGTATATCCTTTTCTCTATTATGGAAGACCTATAGAAATGGCAAATCTGTTTTATAAATAGACATGTTTTGCATTTTACTTTACAGACAAGAAACTGGAAGAGATGGAGGTACGGGTGAAAGTACTAACTTTTTTCAAAAAGGCAGTCCCACTAAACTCATGCTTTGAACTATACTAAGACTCCCCAATATTTCATTTGTCAGCTAATAGTAATCTATTTCTTCAAAGATAAAGCCTAGATATTTTTTCTTTTTTTTGATACTTTGGTGCTAAGCAGCTTATAAAGCACTTTGAAAGTCTCAAACTATTGCAAGAAATTTGTATTTTATGTTGCTGGCTTTTTCAGAATTTCCTTTAAAAAGTCTATGTGGGCAAAATTCTGCTATGTTTCCTGCTCTAACTTTCCCTGAATTTTTCTTACTAGTGCTGTTAGGAAATGGATTCTTATTTATTATGAACTTATACCAAAAGGAAAAAGATCCTAGTTAATGCCACAAAATAGATCAGCATGTGATGTCACTGTTCCCTTCGTTTTCTATAAGGCTCTTTGACAATGCAAATAAATCCATTTAAATTCTACCTTTCACAATTGTCAAGTTGTTTCTTCAGTGGCTGAAGAATCTCTAGAGTACAATCATTGTTCCATTCTTACAGAGAAAGAACAGCCTCAAATCTAAATCCCTGAGGAGGAATACGATTGGAGTGAAGAAAAAGAACCGTTTGTTTTCATCATGCAGGAAAAGTACATCAGATAGTTGTAGCTTTCTTTAAAAAGAAAATCCAGAAGAAATGAAGTTTTGCATTTAACAAAGTTTATGCATCTTTCACTGGCATGAATACAATTTTTTTTTATCACATATCTCAGTATGGTTCTAGGTGATTTTAATGAATCAGAATAACTGCCTCAATAGTATTATCTAATATGAGGGCTGCTTCCCGATTTCCTTATGTAACACCTTTGGGATACCATTATCCTACTCCTCTTCAAAAGGACAGTAAATCAGACCTGGTAAGCAGCAACCCTTTGAGAAAAAAGGGATGATGCATTCAGGTAAAGAAGAGCTAACTAAGATTAAAACAGTAAGAGCTCAAACTCATTTTATACATTGCAATATATGTATACATATTTAAAAAAAACAAAATGAAAAAAACTCCAACCCATAAAATATCTCCTCACCTTACCTCTTTCCAGTAAAGGTCCATCTACATTTAGAAAGCAGTTATGTTTCAAAAGATCTACACTCTATTGTCAGAACACTCTGCTTTCCCTTCCATATTTGATCTCCCGTTTGCTGGCTTACTTATGAAATTAGGATATCGAAATCAATGTAGTATTTTACGCACTTCAGTCTGTGTGTGTAAATCAACTCCATTTCCAACTTATTCACAATTTACCATCATCACAATTTACAGTCAAAATATGCCTGTATAGGGTTTCATTAGCACTCAACAGCTGTAACCAAGAGTGAAGTCAGATCCTAGCGTAAATCATCCTTTTTTTCTCGGAATATAAATGGTGTTAAATAGGTGTCTTCCCCATAGGCATGTTTTAAATCTAAATTCCATTACCTATAGAGAAAAATCTGAAATATTTATACTGAAATCTGGATTTTTTAAAAAAAGGATCATTGATCAACTAAAAAGGACTCTAAAGTAATATGGGAAAAGGTTTATGAGAGATGCTGACAAATGACCTTGACAGATATTTAAAATCTCTGTTTGGGGAGACAGAGAAAGAGGAATGCAGTTGCTCATAGCAGATCATAAAATAGCAGAAGAAATTATGACTCAAAGATGTCTTCAAAAGATATAAGGAACAAAAAAGAATGTGTTTTCTTAAGATATGATCAATGTTACCACTTCCTTTAGGAAGATGATAATTGACAGAATAATTGGCAAGCTGCAATATTAATGCAAAGATAATGACTGATTAATACGGGGTAGATACAGAAAATGAAGGAATTTGTACATCCTTGTACATCAAGGATGCTTACTTGAGACATGATAAAAGTCTTTAGCAGATTAAAAAAAAAGGTCTTGCAACCCTTAGTGGGATCCTATAGATCAGTAAAGCAAAATAGATGAGGCCTTTTGCTGTTACCTAACAGGTTATCTATAGCAAAAGACTATATGATAACAAGAAATTTCAAATACACAGATATAGCCTGGGAAAGAAAAATGGCAGGATAGAGGATAGGGGTAGACTATTTACCTAAATTTAATAAAAAAATTTCCCTGGGGCTATTCAGAACACCTCCGTTTGAGATAATATTGCTTTGTCCAGCAATGCACATACAAGTGGTTCAACAAGTTCTTAAACTGTTCTAATAAGTTTTTGAATATAAAGGAAGGGATGTGTGAAGGTAGGATTAAGCCCAAGTGAAAAAGATAAAGTGATTGTGTTTTCCAGCCACAAGGAAAGGATGGAAAACAGAATGCAAACTTTAAGAAACTCTGCGTTGGTCTGCATCACTTCAGGGTGAAAGCTAGATGAAAAGTAAAATATAGGCAATAGAATTTTATGTTTGGTGTTTTTCTACTTTCTCTTCAGAAATCGACTCAGGGTGTTGAATTTTACAATAAATAACCTGAGGCTGAAACAGCCTCAAATATTTAACTGTTATCTGATAACTCATGCAAGGCAGATAAGGTACCAGAAGCCTAAAAAGGACACATCCTTAAGCAAGAAAAAGGGAAGCTTGGTGATACAGCCAGCAGCTTACCCTCAAGTTCATGAAGTACTTGAATGAATAATCAAAAAATAGTATTTATGAACATTGGAATTTTAGTCAGGAGGTGAATGGCAGCAAGTAAGCATGTAATGAATACATTAAATCATACTTACTTAGGCACAACATCTAAAAAGATAGTAGATTTAAGGGTAAGAGGAAAGTACCAGAATTTACACAACTAGACTTCAGTGTTAGGAAGCAGTGTGTGATCTCGTCTCATATGTTGTACCTGAATGAGTGACTAGAGAAAATCCTTATTTCAATTTGTACATAGTGCTGCATCATGACAACGATCAGATGAGGGTTCAAAACCTTCGTGACATGCTGGGGGGATGGTCTGAAATAACAGGATGCAGTTTAACAAAGCCAAGTGCAAATTGTTCCATTAACACACCCAATCTAAACCAACAGTCCTAAGCTCTTGGTGAGGTCAATGGGGAAATCGTCACCGTAGGACAACGCATAAACCAGCAGGACATGCGGCCACCCAGTGTAATAAAGAGATGTCACCCTGAGGTGTATTTTCTAGGAAGGTTAGCTCCTTCAAATTAGTTCATGTAATGGCTATTTAATATACCTATATGTCCACAAAACCCAAAACTCAGATTCCTCTTGTGGCTTTTAGAGAAATGTTTTTAAAAAATTGGATAATTTGCAATTAAGTAGTAAATAGAAAAGTCTAGCTTTGTAATCTAATGGCTGGTTACTTGCAAGTAACAGAAATATAGAGTGCTGAATTCTAGTCTACCATAATTTCAGCTTTTTTTCTGTTGGCTGAAATATTCCTCTAAACAAAACCACCGAGGACAACACTGCTCTCTCTTTCTCTCTACTTACCCATTAGTACTGTGCTTAGAAGGAGTGCAGACATTTAAATTCCATTTCACTGGTCTTTTACCTGCCATTGTTCTGTATTTTTCATAGTGCAGAATTTTCCGTAGTGCTTGCATATCCCAGGCACAGGTATATATAGTTGGTATTTTTCTATGCCAGTGCTCTGGCTATATGAAATAGCAGGAGCCTGTAGTAGGCATTCTTTGTACATGGGGCAGCCTTGCATGAATTGCATGCTGAATATGAGCAGTTGCAGATGTAATTTGCTGGGTTAGTTACATGGAAAATGCACATTTTTATTTTTGACACTGCTCCTATTTTTAGGATATGCCAAGACATGATGATACAAAGACAACACAAGACCAGTCATGATAAGTTATTGGTGGAAGAGGGATTCTTATATCCTGTAATGAACAGCTAGTACCCTTTATGCTCTCAGATTAATTTGTGTGGTCCGAGCTGGTTTAACTATTTTTAGTACACAGGAAATTTTCTCTCTGTTTTTCTTAAAAAAACAAACATAACCCGAAAAGAAACCCTGTCTGATCTTAAAATACATCTACACTCACGAACCAGTGACCAGCATTTTGTATTCTTTTGCAAAGGCAAATCTGAAAACTCCCAAGGTTCAATTTCAGACACCCCTGTACACAGGATATTAATCACGACTCTGTCATTTCATTTGCGATGTTTTGCTCTGAGCACATATAAAAATACATTAAAAAAAAGTTTGGAGAATGACTTCTAGGGATTCTTATGGTAAAAACAAACCTTTAGTGGTATGAAAAGTGACATATCTTGCATTGCAGCAATTTAATACATGCCCAGACTACTTTTCAGAAAAAGGGTGAAACAGATTATAAGATGAGTAAAGTTCTGGTAAAAAATTCCTACACTACTTAAAACTAAATTACATTTATTACTATTTTTGCTACTGTACTGTGCAATAAACAGTGTTCTTTCTAGATCCATGCCTTCAGTGTCAGTGAGCACAGCTGGGGAACACAGCAAGGCTAAATGTCACGCCATCTGGAACTTGCAAGCGATTTTGGCTACAAATTCAGATTTTTGTATCTTGTGTTCAAAATCAAAATCTGAGCAGTGAACGCTTTAGAATCTTTTTGCCCTTCTTTTTGCCTATTACTTTGATTTTATCAATTCCCCAAAGACAATCCAATTTAGGCACTAAAAAATGCAAAGTAAGTGAAAATTGAGACATCCACTTTGCATAAATATATAACATATAGATAATATAAGTAAATATAAATAAATATAAGTAGCACTCAATGTGATAATATGAGGGGCAACCACCAATTTTTTTTCCTGCTGGTGTAAATGAATTGACTGTCATCATTGTCATTGACAATCAATGTTGATTTACAGCAATTTATTGACCTGGGCATTTTATGCTAACACTGACAGGCTTCCAATACAAATCAAAGAAAGGCAGTCATGCATTTCATTACAAACTTATTCATTACTTCACATTAGTCTGAAGTCTACTAATAGATTCAAATACTGGGGAAAGATGCTAATGGAAATTTTTTCTAGAAATGGAAGACTGTTGTTTTATGCTCAAGGCCTTAGGGTTCTTAGATTTGTAATTTACCCAACAAGAAGAGAGTCCTCAAATGAAAGCCTAAACCTTACCCATGGGTCTTTCTTTGTTTATTTCTTTGTTTATTTCTTTGTTTATTTCTTCCAGGACAAAATAACTACTGAAATGCTATTCTATGAGTGGTGTACATTTCACCGCCCTACTGAAAAAAAACCCCAAAAAACCGAAAACCAAACAACCATGAAGAAATGAGATCATTAGCTCATTTTGTTCCTTTCCAAGATGGCTTGGTGCTATATACAAAGTATGTCATAATAAATAAAGGAGTGTATTCAGTAAGTCTCAAAAACACCGCTGTAAAGCCAGCACAAGTAAAGCTTGCACATCTCCAGCTCTCATTGCAACTTTACTTACTTATCTGAATGAGACCTAAGAGAAGTTTCTGTTTCAAACCAAACAGGAAGATTGATACAATTGCTCATAAAATTTGCCTTACCTCTTGTTCACCTCCAACACATTCACTTTTCTGCAGCTATTCCCAAGGTCTCTCAGTGACTTCAGGAGGGGTCTCCTATCCAGCATTAACCAGGGCTAATGTAGCCGGAAACCTCCAAAACCAATTTCCTGTCTGCCATCAGCTCCCTTAAAACGCTTGTGGGGGAATCCCTTGGGGTATGCCTGCAACATGCAGTCAACTACAGCATGGAGATTGGAAACTGAAGCGTTCCCATGGCATTGCTTAGTAAGGAGGAGAATCATGAAAGCTGAAAGCAGTCTGGCCACATTCGACATTGCTATGCCAGACCTCGTAAGTTCAGTCTTTCATCACTGCAGTGTATTTGTTCAGAGGCTGTGCTGAAACTGTACTGCTTCTGGTTCAGAAGCAGCCACGAGCATTGCTGTCTCAAGGAGGTATGCTTCACACTCCACTGCATTGTGCAGGCATGCCAGCAGTCTGCCTGAACCTTGAAATCCTACCTGTAAAACAGGGACAATGGTTTGACCTATAAAACATACAGATACAGTAAGTAATACATTGTGACAGTATTGTAAACTTTCCCTAGAGCTCAGTGTAGTGATGAGGGCCAGATGAAGAATGCAGATGTTTGAGCACTCATGCAAAACTGCACAATCCTTACATTAGTTTCCTCAGAGTTAGTCGATATTTCTGAAAGTATCACTGATTTTTCTCTTGTTCTAGGGTGAGGTAAGGTCAGCACAGGTCATCCCTGAGGACACTCACAAGTCTTAGCATCCATGAACATTGTCAACTGGGACTTCTCTCCACCCTCCTCTGCTGCTGTCAGGACCAGAGGCTCTATTTCAGGCCAAGACTTCCCTTCCTTGGGTTATGCTGTGGAGGTGCTTGTTTCCAGTTCTGCCTTGATCCCTCACTCTCACAGCACAGCTGTCTCCTGCAGATTTGCCAGCACTGCCCAGAGGAAGCAAAGTCTTGCCATGCCTAGGGCCCTTGCAGGGCCCTGTCTGTGCCTGACTCAGCCCCTGCAGGACAGTATCAGCTGGTGAGCACACCATCTGTGCAGGGCTCACTTTGGCTCCGGCCCTGACCCTCTGATCACAGCCAGCCAGCCCTTGCTGCTCCCCAGCAAGTACTAGACTGGAGAAACCCTGTCCTGCCTGCTGTCTTTTGGGACCAGGACAGGACATAGCCTCATCTGATACCAAGCACAGCTCTGCTGCATTGTTCACAATTGGCTGCTTCTGCCCAGTTTTGACCAGCAACCTTGTGCTGCCACTTGGGAACCCTGAATGGCTAAGAAAGGGGTTAACATGAATGACACTGGGAAGTTGAATCTGAGTGATTCTAACTCCCAGGTCTTGATGTCACTGAATTAGAAATTAATGCCCTTATTCATATTCTCAGTTTATTCATATTCTCAGTTCTCTGAAAAGCCAGAATTATTCCTTTATGTAGTCAGATATGAGGGGCATTTGAGAGATTGATGATGTGGTGAGGAAGACAGCAACAGCCTCCTGACTTTGGAGACAAGTAGAGATTTCACCAAAAGTAGTAGACATTGAATTATGAGGCTACTGGAGGACAGGGGCATTATCCTGCTTAGAGTGTATGAAGATAAGGCACTTGCCATCTCCATTTCAGCAGCAGACTTTTAATGATAATGTTGAATGCTTAACTGGGCTGATTTTGCTGTGTTCTAAATACTTAGCACTTATACTGAGTTTTACATCTTCAAGGTGCTTTTTGGGCACAAATTAACTGCTATCATTTTGATAGCAAGAAAGATGAAGAGAGAAGGATTAGAAAGATCAGAATTCTATCAGCAGCAGTGTACAACTGTGCCACATGTTTTTCTGATTTAGTCTCAAAGACCAGGTAAAACATAACACTGATAAGAAAAGTCTGTCAGTTTTTCAGGTTAGTTCTTGCTGATAGGATCTGAAGAAATAAGGGTGAGAAGGAAATATAATAGAATTTCTACCATGCTCTTGTGGAGTACTCTTGAAAAAGAAGGCAAAGGACTTTCAACATTTATAAAAGTGATTTTATTCTTGGTGACTGAAGACCCCAAATTGGCCACAGAAGAATATAGCATAAAATCACATTGTACATTGCTAACAATTAGTTTTCTTGTGTGTGTTTTTCTTAGAAGTCATATATGTTGCTTATTCACTTTCTGTTTCTTATGAAACTACCAATGACGGTGGCTTGGGATTCGACTGAGACTGTCTAAATACTCTGCATAGTTCATGAAGATAACGTGCTTCATCTGGTCTAAATTCCAAATCAATTATCAAGAGGTAAAAATTTGTGTACATCTATTTCTGCTGTTCTATATTGTTACAGGTGGGAGAAGATAAGTATTAATAGGGAAGATTTACTTGCTAGTTGTTTACCCATGTATAGGACTTATCTTAGTGACTATTCCTTCTGTTTTAAGACAATTACCTGTATTTGCATGCACCCATAAAATTTCAATAAGATGAATTTTATGTCAAAAGGAGAGCTTTAAAGCTCTGTATGAAGAAATTCTTTCTTAACAGGTTCTACTGTCAGTCTTATAGGTCAATTAAATCAATACTAATTGCACCAGTGATTTTAAGTGGAGCACATGCTGATGGTGCAAATACTGTCACAATCTGATGTAGAACCATTGTCAGAAACTCCTAGGATTCCTACTCTCATATCTTTTTCTGCCATGACTCCCATCTGCTTTATCGCTAAAACCATATGATTGCTGCATACAGCTACTGCAAAGTTAACCCTCCCCACTGTTAGACAGTGGTTCAGTTTCTCCATCTAGTATTTTATGTCAATTAACAAGCTAGAACATGAGTGAAAGGCATTGAAATAGTAATTACATCCTATTTTTCCTGTCCCTGGAAGAGCTCAATTAGTTTGTAATGAAAGTGCATACACTTTAAAAGTGCTTTGATCATGTTAGATAGGTAATCCTTCCAGTATCTCTACTGATTTAACTTTGTTTACTCATTTTGTACATCAAGAGGCTGACAAAACTGGATGCCTTTTCCATGCCTCACACAAGACGAGGGTATATTGGGGGCCATGCTAAAATTAATAGTTGAATTTCCAGAGCCAGTGGCATTACAATGTAAGGCTGACTCAAAAATAAATAATTTTTTCCCTTTCAAGAAAGTTTTGCACTCTTTCTGTGTAAAGTTGCTTACTGGGTGTGTAGTTTCTCCTTTCCTAGTCTTTGGCTATTCTAACATTTCTTCTGTTAAAACTGGATTGCTTTGAAATGGAAAGGTTCAAAGTGTTGTAAATTCAGCAATATTCTCTCTTTAGACTTCTCTGTTGTAACACTCACTTTCTTTCAACTAAGTCTCATTCAAAGACAGCAATCTTATCCACTAAATTAGGAGGACACTTATCTGAAGGTCTTTAGGATAGATGCATCTTCTCTGAATGAAAGTAAAGGTCAGGTATTTGGAAGATAATCCAGGAGGACTGGATATCCTCAGTGTTTCAGAGGAGAACCTCAAACTTTGTTTCTCTCCTTCCTTTAAACAATCCACTCTAGGATTCCAACTCCAGACACCTCCTTCCTTAGAGAAGCTGTGCACGGGGGACTGAAATATGGCCAGTGATTCACCATAAGAAAGAGCTTCTTTCAACCTTCTCTGTAATGATCCAGTCCTTGTCATTGTCTGGCTTCTCTGTCAGAGAGATTTAGTGCAACAAACTTACAGTTCTTTGACAAAAGACTAGGCATAAACCTTCCAGTTTGTTGCATGAAAGAATTACTCTGTTGTAAATGAGCTATGAATAAATGTGCTAAAGGAAAGCATCACTTTTTTGTAGGTTCATACAGTATACAATAAAAACGCATGGTTCCCCAGTTATAAAATCTATTGAAGTTTTTCAACAGTCCCATATTTTTAATGTGCCTTCACAACTGTGAGCAGCTGCCTCTACATATGTTCCTTGATTTTTATGCCCACATTACAATGGTATCGGAGCACTCCTGACTGTGCAGGCGCATTTTTTATCCACCTCCATCCTTCTGTTGTGGGGAAGGTAAATGCATTTGATGGAAGAGGAATGGGGGCATGGGGATAATATAGAACATGTGGCACAAAGTCTCTGATGGAAATAAGGAGGATTAAATCCTTGATGTTTCCTACCTGAACTATGGCACGGTATCCTGTATGAAGCATTCAGTCAAATATATTCAATTTGTCAGGCCTGCTTTACAAGAAGGCTCCTTTATCTTTCATGGTAGAGCCACAATTTTATATAGAGGCTTTGATTTGGAATTCTCAAAATAACTAAATAGATTTTCTATAAATGAATGCTGCTCCTGTCATAGCTGGAGCATAGCCAGAAAAGAACTCTGCAAAGGCTTTGTAGTGGAGTATGTGGGAACACAGGTGTATCCTCTTTTCAACAGTGAGGAATCTGGGGGCACTTCGATGGTGTACTTCAAAGGGTACACCTCACTGTAAGTGCCATTAGAGTGAAAATAGTACTTTCCAGGTCTCATTTGCACATCTTTTTAGTAAATTGACTTGGTATTGACTAGAGTGGTTTCTTCAGATTGTTGTGTAAAGAACAAAATTTGCAGCAGTTTAGGACTGGAAGTGAAGGCATACTGTCGGCTGCAGGAGCAAATGGGCAAAATGCAATTAGTTAATGAAATTTAATTTGCAGATTTTTGTAACAGTCTTCTCTTACTTTTTTAAGGAGAAGTATCAAGTAGCCTGCATAGTTTCACAGGCGATGTTGACATAATATGAAAATACAACTATAAATTATTCTGTTTCATTCTTCCTAATGTTTTCAAGTTTCCTGCTAACTGGTCCTACTTAATTTGTAAACTTTGATTTTTTAAGAGAACGGAGTTGGCATGTCCTGCTGTCTCTGAGAGTAATACCTGAAAAAAGGCTTAATTTAGGAAAATAATCAATGTAATTATTTATTGTGTTGTGCAAAACCTGATTACAATTCCAATCCAGTTTCAGTTACTTCTTCATGTTTCTCTAGGCTCGGCAAAAATTTGCTGGTTAATACTTCTGGACCACTATAAACACTCAACACACTTGGTCCCTCATGACTTCACAATATGAACACCAGTAAGAGCTAAAGAACTTTTCCTGCTGCTGTCTTCCATGATGGCAAATTCAGGGCTTTGTCTAGTCCATTTTTAAACAACTGTTTAAAGAAAAGAGTTTTCACACATTTCTTCTTTAAGACAATCAGAACCTAATAGATATCTCTGATAGGAAGTATTTCTTAGTCCAGCCCAAAAGTGTATAGCTACCATCTGTTTAGACAGAGAAAAAGAGAAGTGGAGTGCTTTCATCTGTCTCTCCGAGCATCAAATAAGCAGTGCTTTCTTGCACTCCTAAAGTTATCACAATGCCTTGCAATGTGTCAGGAGAAAACAGCATTTACTCTACAACAGAATAGGCCCCCAACAGTTCTTATGGTGGACGTACAACCATTCTCTTTCAGTCAAACAGACAACTTTTGGTAGGCTTATTCAGAGGCAGGAAAAAATTAATTTGGGCAGATCATGTCTGTCACTGGATTCCATATGATACAGGGAGTAAGAACTGCTGGTGAATTTGTATTCCCAAATCAGAAGAGCACATTTTCTGACACTTTTTATTGCTCCACTGAATGGTGTTCCCATGTGAATTCTGCATTAACAAAAGGCTGAGTTAAGAGTGAGGAACATCAGCATTTCTCTCCTGTGCTGCTTTCCTTTGCTTAACCTTGTCTATGTGTGAAACTTGAAAAGTTCATCTGAATTTCAGGTTGATGACATCTACTAGACTGAAATTACATCTTGGCATTGAGTATGGTTGGATAGAGACATGGGGTGGTAAAAAGCATATACAGCAGTAGGAGCTGCTGTAAGCCAAAGAAATTGTCTGCTAGAGTTCTGTGGCTGAGTGCCTGCCTCTTTATGCTTGTGAAATGATAGAAAAAAGCTGTAGCCCAGCACAGGTCCATTATGGCAGTCTCTTGTGGGAGTAGATTTTTTTTGTCTAGTACCAGAGTTCATTCCTTCTTAGAGGAGCCCTATGCAAGGTTTTAATCATGAAGATACATCCAGATGTCTTTGCCAATCTTTGCTATGTGTTTATCTTAAAAGGATTTAAGAATAAAATGAATTAAGGGAAGAAAAAAATTGATAGCACAAGAATCCCATTTAAGTTGCTGCAATTGAATCTCATCTAAGCTAAATAGTGCAGTAATTAAAGCAGTATTTACAATGCAATAAAGACAAAGCTAATTACTGGGAAATATGAGCTGGATGATGCTTTTTCTTAGGGAAACTAGTGAAGAATCAGGCCAGAGCAATAAATCCTTCAACAACCTCATTTGTTAATTATGTTCATAATCCTCTTGCTTCTAATGATCATCTAATTTATTACCACCAAACAGGAAAGTAATGTGAGGTGAAACAACAGAGGCAGTCAAGTGAGTCAGAGTTTGCAGGCCTAACTCTGCAGGCTGTGTGCAGGAACCAGGGCTGTGGAACAGTGATTTTCTATACTGACTTGTGCCAAGACAGTTGAAACTGAGGCAGAATCTCTCAGAAGGCAGAGGCTGGTTCTTAGATAGAGCTGTGAGTTGCTGCTGCACAGCAGATATTCTTGGAGATCTTCTCAAAAGATCTTCCTACCACAGTTTAAAATCATGGGTTACCTAGCTATTCTGAGTTTAAGGCTTTCAGAGAAGACAAGTAAACCAGATTATTCTATCAAGGAAACTGGTAGAAACTATGTTAAGTACATAACTAGCCCTTAAGTAAATATGGTGCATTGCTTTTCAAAAACTACACCAAATGAACTCAAGGCTTACATATTGATTTGCATTCTCTGGAGGAGTCACTGGCTGTGGGTGTGAAAGAATAATCTGGGAAACTGATTTTTCTGGTATACTTGTTTTTTCAAAGTAAGTGAATAAGTTCCTTTTTTCATGGGTTCTTAAATTAACCAGGTATAGGTAGAAGCAAAGGTCACCATAGAGTTAATTAACTAGTTCAAATATAAAAAAGTGGGAAGGAATGGTCAGTTTTGATAGTAGAATGAGGTCACCCAGTTGAGTCTTTTCTATGTCTTGTACTCTTTGGCAATTAAAACACAAGAGAAAAGACAGATTTTCCCTGAGAGAGTTTGCAAGTCTGATGTTGAGCCTTTACTGTCCAAGACAAGAGTTTCCTGAACTGACTCTGAAGTGGATTGAACTGCATGTGGAGACTATGACAATCTCATACAGATGTTATCTTAAATTCCAGAAACTTTGCTGCATCGGTGTGGCTGTACTTGTAGACCAACCTGTCCTGCTCATTCGCTGAAATTTATTTGTGAAGGTGCAATGCCGTGGTGGCATGGTTATATAGCATTAGATGATGATCTGTGGCAGCCACAGGGCCCCTGTACCAATTCCCACTACACTTAAACCAGACAGATCTTGAAAGAACAGAAGGCAGAGATGCCCATCTCTGGGAACCAGTGTGACCACCTAAGAACCACTAGTATGTATTTAGATCTCAGTAAAAATCTAAAATGTAAAAGGAAACACAGGGTAAACTAGGAGGAAAACTATGAAACAACCAAAAAATATCCCCAGAAAGATAGTATAGAGTCATGCTTTTGAAACTTCTGAACAAAACACGGAGTTGGTTTGTCATCAGTCACTGTCCCTCAGCCCCAAATTCCCCAGGCACATGTTATAGCTGTCAGTCACATTCCTGAGGAACGCTTGCAGGCAGTGAGAGTTGCCTGCAAATGTGAGCCTGAGTAGGACCTGCTGGTCACAGATAACATCTGGCACAGTGCTTGGAGAAGAGGTAAGAATGTGAACAAATAGAAACAGAATTAAAATATTTTTTACAGGTCTGAGAGCTGAATGACTGATTCTTTCCCTGAGCTGTGCAGACATACCAGGGCAATAAAATATATTTTCTAGACATGACATGCCAGCAGTGAATCACTGATGGTGACGACTGTTTTATTCTTTCTACTTTCTAGGCCCCACAACATTATTACCCTTTTGCACTGTCAGATATTAAAATCATATTAACGATCAAGGACTGTATTAAACTGTCTGAAAATGAAATAATATGGTAGCACATTTGAAGGTTAGAGAGAGCCCTTGGGTGTATTTCACTAAACTGTAATCTACCTGCCTGGTACTCTGCAGATGAAGCAAGAAGCATTGTTTCTGGGAAACTAATTACCACCAAGATATACACTCCCCTACCCCCAGAGAGGCACACAAACACTGTTCTGTGCATCTCAAGCTGCTGTTGAAGCTAGAGAGCTGGGAAAGGATAGTCATCCATGCACAAACCACCTTAACAGACAATTTCTTCATTGCACCATCCCAGTCTTCCGTAGCACGGCCATGAGGAGAAATGTGTTTCTCCAATTACATGTAAAGGTATGTGAGGGGGTGTGAAGAAAATCCGTAGTCTAATGACCAGATAAAGAATTAGAGATACAGCCGATTGCCACAGAAAAATAGACAGTTACCAGGAGTAGTTTGGGAGCTCTTTGAGAAGTGACTGAAATCCCCTAGAAGAAAGTATTTTAGTGAAGGTAACAAGACTTGCTGCCAATTCTGACTATTGGTGTTTGTAAAAAGAGTTGTCTGTGCCCGTGCCCCTGCCCCTACATTAATGAAAAAAATTTAATTACTGTTTAAACTTACTCTTCTCTATAACACAGGTGAGCTTTTAATCCAGATTCCCAAGAAAATATAACTCAATCAGTCCCTTATGGAAGGGTTGTACTGTGATAGATGTGCCATAAATCATGTGGAAAGGTGATGCCCAAACCCTTTCTGAATTTTATAATCTAATTTTATCCTCACCAAAATGAAGCATGTCTTATCTGGCAGACAATAAAATAGAGGCAACTTTATCAATTATGTTTATAACCAACTGAAATGAAAACATTTCTCCTGAATTTAAGTTTGTGCTAAAAAGGTCAAATAATTTTTCATTTGATTTTGAGGGCACAGTAGAGGGAGAAGGCAGGGAAGGAAGAAAATCATTGGAGTATTTCCCCCCACATCTTGAGGTTTTTTCTAAGCTCCTGCTTCTTCATGGTTCTGTAAAATTCAGTGATAAAATCTGTAAAAATGAGAGATTTTGCAAATAAGGATGTTTTACAAAAAGCTTGGTGCTATCCGAAGGCTCTTATCAGGTCTCATTGTTGAACAAGATCACAGGTCCCACAGATTCTATGTGCCAGTGAGCTTGCTACTGCCTTACTGATCTGGAAACAATTACATGATGCTTTCTAAGTGACAGTTAAAATGACAGGAATACTCATTATCATCTTATTTTTCTGCTGTGGAGGTATAAAGGTTTGAAATACTTTGCTCTGAAATCAGCTGCAGAGAAAGGACAGGGCATCCGAGGTTTACTGTAGAATTCACAGGCAAAAGAGGCAAACTTGTTAAGGGAGTAGTGAGAGGGACCCTCCCTATGTTGTATATATATAAACTTTGACAGGAATGACTTCTATGCGTTATTTGATGTAAGTGATATAGACAAAGAACATCGTCAACTGTCAGCATTACTTCTAGCTGCAGAGTCAATGGAAGTAGTGTATGAACACTTGAGATCAAAACTCGGAGTACTTCAGTAAAATGGTCTGCTAGCTAATTGTGACAATTTTTTATGTGTCAGAACAGCATTTTAATTTCACTTTTCTCTGTGCATCGGAGTGCCAGCCAGACGTGTTCTTCTGCAATTAAGGCATTCAAGTACTTGTGGATAAATGCTACAATAGACAATGCACAGGCCTCTGCATGAGTCTGTTTGGTGTTATTGGTATCTGTTTGGTACTACTTACTGAGACAATATATATTTTTCTGAGTGAAAGATATCAAGAAATAGATTCTTCAGGCTGAGCTGCTACCATCTTTTATTGTTTCATATGTCTGTCAAATCTATCAAATGCTCGTATATTCTCTGTGTCTCCACTACAATTGGCTCACAATGGCAAGCAAAAAATGCAGAAAATTCTAGCAGCACTCTCTGTTAATCACTGAAGTCCTCGATTATTATGTAGCTGCTATGGTGGATGCCACAACCCACTCATCTAGTTTTCTTTCCTAGAAAAAAAACATTTATCTACTATTTCCACCTCATGAACCATGGCAGCTTCCGCAAAGCTGGAGTTATTAAATGACAGTTACATTTTCCCTGCTAATAGAAGGTTGTGGTATTATGGTCATGCTAAACAGAGGTTGAGTGAAACATCTTAAAAAATTGAAGTGTTTTACTTTTTAATGAGGAAGCATACATGTCATTATATACTGCAAATGAGAATCAGCTGCAGGTAGGTTTATGTGCATCGAGACAAGGATATACAGTGTTCTGTTCTCTACAGAAAACCTTATTTTGTGAAATCTCTCTGAGGTGGCATACATTGCTTAGTGGATGTCATATATCTTTGCTTTCAGTACTCTCAAAATACATTCAAATGCTTCTAAAAAAAAATAGTTGTCCTGATAGGTAAATTTTGTACTTCCTAGTTGAAAATGATAATTTTACGTCCAGTTAATGTAAACACAATGAGAAAAAAATTGCAGTGCTTTTCTGTTTCGTGCAGATCATCGAACTAAATACTGAAGTAGTGCTTCAGATATTTTTTTGGGTGTTAATTAGGCTAAGCTTTGACTGAGGTCTCTGGGAGATTAAAACACCACTTCTCAAAATATAATCTAATTGCAAGTATACAGCAAATGGATAGTCTCAAAAGTATTTGTAAGATAGGTGCCAGAGAATTAGCTTATGTGTTTGATTTCTGTTTCATTTCTTGCTGTTCAATGTCATGCTCCAGTTAACTATGGAAGGATTATTAATATATGAAAACTTCGTAGTTAGAGGGATACTGATAAGTCATTCCAGTTCATGAAGGATAATTTATGATACAACAGCATTTGCACATTAGGTTCAAGGACTTAAAATGCCTCACATGCTCTCCAGGACTGAGGGAGGATTCCTGAAAATAAACTCAGATTTTGGTAAAAACCTGACATTAAGTATATGCTTTCCAGTCAGGATTAGGGTCCTGGGAGAGACTTGCTTACATCATATGAGAGAGTGTCTCTGGCCAGTGGTGTCTTAGGCAGCAGTGAACAGGTCTCTGAGACATTTAGTTTCCCACTTTGCCACCAACAAATTCAACAGTCAGGAGGCTGGTGGAATAACACTGTGGTGCATGCAGAGAAAAAACACATCATTTATTAGATCCAAGACCCATTCTAACTAATAGCAGCCTGGCATCCTTTTGAATGAGACATACCTCTTCTGCCTTTGAAATCGTTGTGTAATGCTGTTTTCTGCAATCACCAGCGTAATCACACTATTTCACTTCAACTCTCCCAATATTTCTGCTGCACTCAGGATTCTGTTTTTTCCTCTTTTTGGAGTGGTTGATTGGCAGACACGGCTCAATAGCTGCTGCATTGCACTCTGCAGTAGCTGCTTTTCAGCAGTGTCTGTTCAGTAGTTACTTGAGACTTACATACATCATTTACTTTATTGTGAGCAATCGGTATCTTTTGGGATGATGGTGACATGATAAATCTGAGCTTTCACTACAGGGATATTTGAGTGAGAGCTGTCCTGCCTTTTGAACACATTTTTTGCTGCTTCTCTTATAATTATCAACCAGTGCTTTTCTAATTACATTTTGCTTTTAACAAAAATGACTATAAAATAGATAGAAATTATCCATGCCAGATGACTGTTTTTCCTAGATGCTAAACCTTTTCATAATTGCTTCCTCTGTAGGAACATAACTTGGAGGATTTTTATGTTGCTTTGAAATTCTAGATCTTTCTGATTTGAAATTAAAAAATGAAGAGCTCCCCTTCCTGTTTAGTTTGATTTTGAGACAGGCTCAAGGCTCTGTTGAGCTATTCGTCATTCAGCCTTAGCATTCAGAAGGTTGCGGCTTTGGTGTAAAAGCTTCTCCAAACATACATGTCACTCCATCTCCCTGAAATCATACTTGCAATCCATGGGTTATGTCAAATGCCTAATGTTATGTCTCTCTTGCGAGTCAGTTTTAATACAATGTGGTTCCAAAAAAAATGAAATTCTCTTTCTGTCAGATGCTTAGGACAAAAAGCAAAACTGCATAGAGAGAGGCCTAAATAGAGTTCTGTTTGTCTGCTGTCCTGAATCTGTTGTATTTACCAGCTGCCAAAGAAATGATAATGAAAAGTAGTTACTGACTGTTCCTCCCAGTCAGTGAGTTTAGAGTTCATCCCAGCAGGAGATTAAGCTTCACGGGTTTTGCAGGTAATATCTGCAAATGAAACCAGGCACACTGCAAACTCCCCTCCACCCCTGTGTTTGAAAGAGATTCTGGAAGGCATGCACAGCCCAGTTGGCCATTCTGCACCAGCACTGTCATGCTGGTGCCACGTGACCTGTAACATCTGTTCCTTCTCCAATTAGACCACTTCTAAAGGATAAATTAAAAACAATTCTAATTAAACACTATAATGGAACTATCAATCTGTGTTACTGAGGCAGAACAAGGATGTAATTAGTTATTGATACAAAAAGATTTGTTTAAACCAGTTTGGTTTTCTGTCAGCCACCATAGGCTTTAAGTGAGCTTATACAGAACTTGAAAATAACCACCACTGTATCTTTCCTTTAATCGAAAGATACAGATGGGAGCAGATTCTTGTAAACTCCTCAGTCAGTCGTTCCATGTTCCTCACTATTTTAGAAAGAAATTTGCACATTTACTTTAGTATTATTCTTTTTGACTGGCAATGCATTGCTTCTACTATTCAGGTGATCTATTTAACATACACTGTATTCACAGTATAAGCAGCCTTTTCTTTAAATATCCTAAAACCTGGAGAAGAATTCTTTACATTTCAACATTTACCAACCATTGCTACCTCTGTTAACAGAGAAGATGGTGTTTTAAACTCAGATAAAATCCTGCACAGTCAGATTTAAAAGGAGAGTGTGGAGAAAACATGATGACAGTTGCATATGAAATGCAAGAGGTTGTGGGAAGTTTTATCTGAATATGCAATGACTGGAATGTCTCTTCTTTGTAACACAGAAATCTGGTGTGTTTTTTTTGTGGGGGGTGAACTGTGATGAATGCACAAATTGCAAGCTTACTACGAGATTGCATTGATCAGAATCAGAGGTTTTATCAGAAAGAAATATGGAAATAGTTGGAAATGAGCTGGCTTTAGCAAACCAGTGTTGCATTTTATTCCATTTCCTTTTAATGGTTTTAATTAATTTTCCTTCACTATTTCCTCTATAGCTGTCCATGATCTTATGGTAAGAGTAGTCCCTATAGTTACCCACATTATATTAAGTGGGCTCTGTCTTAAACAAAATGAATTGTGCCTGTTCCTCAGATACTGTACCAGCTCTGATATCATAGATATTTATAAAGCTGGCACACGTGCACCATTTCTAAATGTGTGCTTTCTGCATACATCTACAGCTCTCACAAAGGCTGGACTGTTCATCAAGGAAAGAAGCTGAGAAATTCTTCCAACACTCTACTGGAAATAGTTTGTAATTTCTGCTGTAATTTGCATCTTCTCATCCACTTCTGCTTCCCAGGCAACAGAAGTGAGTTCTAATGGAAGAAAATGTAGATATTACAGTAGAGTAGCAACTTCATCTGAGTTCTTCAAAACTGGGAACAGTACCTTTTCCCCAAATTAATTTTATTCGAGAATTAAATAAAAGGAGAGCGTAACCTGGTAGTAGTTTGTTTCTCAGTAAATAAAAAATTGAGTAAAAAAATATTTTAAAAAATAATACCTTCGTGTTTTGGTGTAGATTTTATTCAACCTTCAATTTGCTGGGTTGTCCATGAGAAGTCTAATAAAAATTTGGAAATTTAGAAAATAAAAATACAAAATTCTTTTTGAATAGATGGGGTAAATGGTTTGTAAAATGGAGGCAGATGCGGTTGTTTTGTTCTGATATAAGTAGGCCTCTACTGAGACTTCTACTATACTCCTCAGTCATGTCCTTAATGGAAAGCAAAGCCAGCACCAGACCACTGCTGTATGGAATTTTTAATCTGCTACCAGACAGCAAATAACTCCTCTTTGTACAACATGGAGGCTTATTAAAAAACATCCTTCCATCAACTTGGATTTATTCCATTAAATCAAGATCAAACTCTTTTCCTTATATTTCCCTCTGTCAATTTGAAGGAGAATTGCAACTATTTCATTTCCAATCGTAATTTAGGCACAGAGTCTAATTGTAATCCACATATAAGAAGTGAATGACAGATGCATCATACTAAATTTGTGGCATGGTTGTATCACCAGCCTGTTTGCTGGTGTTCATCTATAAAGCTGTCAGATTGTGACCACTCTGGCTACAGACAGCATAGGCCTGATTCAAAAAAAAAATCCATCTACTGAGCAAAAGGTTCTTGTTACCTTTTGAAGTCAATTCCACTGCTCAATATCTCAGTTAACCCACAAGTGTTCCAGTCTGTGTGAGCAATACCTATTTCTCACAAATTAAGAGAGCAGCATGTATCTGTTGCAAGGCTAATAAAGACCCTACCCTACTGTATCTTTCATTTTGTTTTGCTTTCTTCTTCCTTCAGTGAGGCTTAAGTCAACCTACGTAGAAAAAAATGACATGAAGAAACATCTAGATATGGTTTAGATTGAAACAAAGTTTTATGGCCTTATCATCACTTTTAATAATCTAATTCTTTGAAGTTCATTCTTGCTTCTTTTCGGTCTCCTTTTTTAAAGAGTAAAAGGAAAAGTCAGAGTTTAGGCTAAGATGAGAAGTGTTACTTCTAAGATGAGAAGAAGAATAACCAATGAGCTAATGTATCTGAGATACCATTTGTTTTATTCATACTAAAACATTTGTGCAATAAAAACTGCTTTTGGCTGCCTATTAGAGAATAGTTGGTAGAGCATAATTGTCTCTCAAATTAACTGTGAAAACAGAATCTAAGTTGCTTTCTTTTTATTCAGTTTCTGGGTATAGTCTGCTATGAGATTACTTTCAAATTTATAATTGCACTTGGAGACAAGAAAATAAGGAATCATGTTATAAATTACTACAGAGGGAGGTGCTTGGTGGGAGTAATACTTGTAGCTTCTTTGTGCCATTCGTGTTGCATTTCAAGGCCTGCAATCTCCAGCCATCAGTTCTGGTGAGTTTCAAGCACTGCTTTACGTAAGTGTAGACCATGTTTTAAACTTTGGGAGAATAGCACACCACATTTGTCACAACATACAAGAAAACCAGCCCAAAACAGATTAGTAGAAGCAAGTTAGGTGTAGCTGTATGGCTGGTTAGCAGTGTCTTCATGGTGCCTCGATAGGTAAGATGAATCATTGTCCAAGACAAATGTGAGTTAACTCAGCTGCTCTCTTTTGGGTTAGATTATATCTTAAACCCGTCATCATTCAAACTGCATTTCATTAGCAAAAGTTTTCATGCATCCTGAAAGCATTATGATTTTATAAGCTATTTCTCCCAGGCTTTGTGCCATTGCATGTCATTCATCATGAGTTTCACCAAAACCTACAAAAAGTGAATATTCAGAATGTAAATGTTTTTGAGAAGATGTGCAGTTCACATGGATGGGTGTTTTGGTCAATGTGTGGATACAGTGAAAGCAGCAACAGAAATCTTTATTAAATTATAAATAGAAATTCCCTCACCACTAAGAAAACAAAAGGTTTTGATTCAATAGCTAATTTGGCACAAAATAAACTTAGATCAATTCAATTATCAGACTGGAAACACCATCTACAGTGAGGTTTCTTACTTCAAATACAAGCATCTTAGGGAAGGGTTCATTTTCTATAAAGTAAATATCCCTTTGTTTTGATGAATGCTATGGTGGCCTTTGAAAGAAAAAAATTATCGTGTCTAAGCTGGGTACTAGACCCAAGTACCAGGTTTCTATGTTCAGAAACACTGAGGGTATACAACCCTAGGAAAACAATCCTCCCTTCTTAGAAGAGGAAATAGATTTCGAGTTCTGTTCCTCTGCTTACTTGCAGAGCTGTAGATTGTAGCAGATGAAGTACACCATGAGACCCGCTGGGGACTTTGCTAGTGTTTACAGTCAACTTCCATTATCACATTCCCTTCTAGTTTTGCCACTACTGCAGTCTAAACTAAGAAAGACTAATATTTTAGAAAGGTGTTATTGCTGAATGTCCTGGATATTCTGTAAATGAGAACAGTTCTCCTTGGATGGATGAATAAAGGTTTATTATCTCTTTTTAAAATTTTTTTTTGGTACTGGAATATCTTTATTAACTTATATGTGACTGACAGATAATTTCAGAGTATGATCTATGAAACGCCCTGGTGACACTGGGAATTATGTGATGACCCACACAAGCTGTAGAAAATGGCACCATAGGGGCCTGGTAAGAGTGTACTGTGAATCAGGGCCTATAGCAGTCTCATGAGGTGTGCTCCTGCAACTATTATTTACTGCAAATCAATACCATGGTTGAAACATTACAGAACATAGGTGAAGTGATAGCGCTTGGTACATTGAGGTTAGAGTTGAAAAGACAACTGATTATGTTGCAGAACCCCAGTGTAGGGGGTAACCAGAAGAAAAACTTAATGCAGATCGGACCCGTTCATTTTCTTGAGATACTGTCACATTAGTAATTAGCTGGCTAGATTAGCTAAATAGGTAGAATTTAATTATTTGGCTGTTAAGGGAACTGTACAAAGTAGTATTTTAAATAGGAGTTCAAATCCTGTATTGAAGGCCCATCTTTTAAGAATTACTGAACGATTAATAAATTATTAATAGAAACCAAGACCACGTCATAGACAGGAATATCAGAGCTTTAGATTTCTAGGTGGAAACAAACCAGATTATCGTAAACCATAGTTCCAAGCAGTGAGTTCGCTGCCTGGCTTTGGATCAGCTGAATAAACATCCTGTTTGCTAAAGCACTGAAGTTTTTTTGGTAACTTTCTATATTCTTTATAATGACTTACAAGGGAAAGATAATACATTTTGGTCCCTAAACTTGAGTGAGAATATGGCAAAGCGGTGATTTGGACTGTTCAGAGACTTTTTTTTATTAAGGGTCATTTATGAAGAACTGCAAGTGTAGCCTCTATACTATTGTCTCCCCTGGAAAGAACACCCAGAGATACCAGAGCAAAGCTTGGCTGCAAGGCTACCGAGAGTAATGCATGCTGAGTTATGATTCCCTTATGATATTCCTCTGTCATGCTTTCCTGTAGAATATGTGGGAATTTATGTGATAAATCCATGGCAATTTGGCATTTGATGTTCATTCATGGTTTGGAAGTCTATTCTGAGAAGGTAATTTGCTAAGGCAAAGTGTGCACTTGAGTTACATACAACCTACTCCCACCTATTTAAGGCATTATCTAAGCCTCAGTGAAGTGATTAGATATATTTATGCTATATTAAAAAAAAAAAATTGGATGAGGTCCTCCTGTTCCTGTAAAGTTCAGTATATGAACAGACTGATAGGACTCTGATTTAATTTCTCCTTAATTAGCAAAGTCCTTTTGTTAGCACGTCCTTCTCTCCCTTGACAGAGCAATGAGGAAGGCATGCATTCCATACTTGAGCTCTCTGTGAAGAAGGATCAGGCCTTTTAGTGCTTAGATTGGAAATGAGCTGGAAGATCATGTTTCCAAGTACTTTGGTGTTTTATTAACATTTTGGCTTATAGTCAGGGGTTTTTTCAAGAGCATCAGCCTGCTTCTATTATATGGTGCCTTTGTTATACAATGATATGTGATTAAAATGGAACTCTTGTGAAATATAGACTACAATTTCATGAAGAGAAAGTTGCTATACATTTTTTCCCTTTTCTTACAATTCTGAAAGAGGATGTGTCCTGGTTTTGGCTAGAACTGCAGTTTTCAGCCTGTAAACTTGGGACAGTTGGCCAGGAGGTACCAACCACTGTTTGGGGTTGGGCTGGGCATTGGTCAGTGGTTGGTGAGCAATTGTCCAGTACTTCACTTATCTTGCTTAGGTTTTATTCCACGCTCTCTTTTTTCTTTATTATTATTATTTATTATTATTATTATTATTTTTGATTTATTTCTGTTCTTAGACTGTTCTTATCTCAGCCCATGGGTTCCACATTTTTCTGGTTCTCCTTGCCATCCCACCAGGCACAGGGGAGTGAGACAGTAGCTGGGTACTGAATTGCCAGTTGTGGTTAAACCATGACAGAATGTTATAACTTTATTGCTATTTATTGTGACTATCAGAGTATCTTAGATGCTTCACCTCCAATCTAGACCCCATTGCTTTATGCAGGGTAAGAGGACTGAGTAATATTTTGCACTCCTGGTACTTACATCTAGCAATGTGCTCACCCTTTAATGTTCTCCATATACCATAATTGAAATGGCTGTTTCCTAATACTTTTAAACGAAACTTTTAAATGTATAATTTGAAAGTGCTTTGGAAACTTGTATGAATTCATTGTATAAATGGCACTATATAAATGGCATATGATAAAGACAATGTAATTTATTGATTTTTGAGATGCTTTCCAGATTATTTATAAAATAAAGGTGCAAAGTGGGTTTAATTACAACATTGGATTATAGCTGGTGTACTACCCATTTACAGTATGGAAGTAAGTTAATTTTGATCCAGTATACAGCTTTTAAAAAAACCAAAATACGCATCACATTGAAGCACATACCAATTCATCCAAGAGAGAAAAAAAAATTTTTGCTTCTTTCAGTCTGATTACTTCCGACTGCCTCTGCAGCAAATACAGATCAGATCAGCTAGTTGCAGAGGATAGGGCACTAAATTTCCTTTAATTCTTATTTTAAAAGGAAACCTTCTGCAAAAATATTACTTGCCCTCAAATGCATGGAAAATAAAAGGCTGAATTTCTTTTTGAAAAATGCTTCTTTTTCTTTGCCATCACATTTCTGATATATAAAATATACCCCTGCAGGGCACAGAATAGAAAAGCCTGCGAAGTACTCTGTAGGATACTCTGCGCCAAGGGTTTGGGGGTTTTTGTGCAGACTGTGGTAAAAACCGTCTGGGGCAGATAAATCTAAGTGGGAGCTATGGGACATAACTGAGTTAGCAAACATGAGTTAGGTTCAACAAAGAAAAACAGGTTACTTAATTATACGGGAGAGAGGGGTTGTCACAAAGGGTTAGCATAAAGGTTCTCACAAAAAAACAATGGCTTTGGTCAGAGCTTTTATTATTTGAATTATTTAACTGGTTTCGATTAACATATGATAGCACATTGGAAATGAACTGGGATTCTCCTCAGATTTCTGAAGTGCCTAATTCTCACCTCAGCTAGATGAGGAACCTTTTTTGTTACCTGGATATTCCCAAAAGAAAGGCTCTGTTATCCCTTATTTATTAAAACTCTTTAACTCAGAAGAACAGAAGAAATGTATTCAATATAAATAGTTCTGTGTAAATGTTTCTGTATCATCTGGAAATGAGAGGAAAAGCTAATTATTTTTAATGTGAAACTTCTAAGCAAAGCAATCTATCTCATTTCTTTTTAATTATATTAATACCTAAATCCCACACAAAACAAGAATATAAATCTAAGCAATAATATAGTATAGTAAAATCGATATTGATTATTAGGAGTAAAAGTCCTTTATGAGAAATGATAACAGCCTTTTAGGATCCCTGAGGAAAAAAAACATTGTAATAAAACTAGAATAAATTACTACAATCTAATCACCTTTTAAATAACTAAAATTCTTTAACGGAATTTATATTGGCAGAAGAGCTGCTGCTTTTAAGCACAGAGCAAACAGCTGCTGCTGCTGCTGCTGCATGCAGTTAGAGCGTGCAGGAGCTGTGTCGACAATCTGCCCTCCTGATTAACTGTTCATTGATTCATTATTTTTCTGTCTCAACCATTTTTTCACACTTTTGCTTTATCTTGTGCCTTCTACCTCTTTCTGTTCAACCCAAGATTACCCCTAAGGGCTTGAGAAGAGTGGGGAAGTTCATGTGGATCACCTGTCCTAGAAGTGGCCTTTGACCTCACTTGTGGTAATAAATTAGGAGGATTAGGCAATACACTGCCTTTTGCAATATATATCTTGTAGTCTTGCCCTTCTTCTGTAGTAGGAAGCCCAGAATGTCTTATTTTGAATAGTGTATTACTTTTCTTCAATATCTGTTAGATAAGTTAAGTACATTAGAAAAGACAAACCAAAGAATTAAACCTTGCATTTTGGCTGGGAAAGATGAGATTTGTGATGGCCATTTGCTCCTGGAAGAGTTCAATGACAGCTTTACATTAATTTCTAAGGCAGTTTCATCTGCACACATGAACTTTCTTATCACTGAAAAGGGTTCAAGGTCCAAGCTGTCATTCCTGCTCAAATTTCAGATATGCCAGGTCCAGACAATTGAGTGTTTCTAGGGGAAGCTGTGACTTTGAACTCAATTCAGTATTTTATAGTAAGAAATTTTAGTGAGCAGAGGACAAATTTGATGCGCTTTCAGTAGCCTGTGTTGCTAGGGAGACGTGTTATACTACATTATTAGGAATCCAAGTGCACAAAGGCATTGTGCCTCGATCATCCTGTCATGCAATGAAGACACTGGAAAGGTATGAACATGGAAATCTCATTTCTCACCCATTCTAATACGACTATTTGAAATCTGTTTAGTAGATATGAGCCCTTTTGTTCCAGAGACCTATGATTAGTTGCTAATTAAAAGTTGCTCCAAAATAACTTTTTCAAAATCAGGTATGAATTATTTTGTTCCCTCTGGTGCTTCTAGCAGCTAAGAGATAGGAGCTGGCTACCATACAATGTTATGCCAGAGGAAGAGGCTGTCCTTGAATAAGTTCATCTGAAATGAAAGCTGGGAGTAAAGCACTTGACTTAGTTAATGCCACCTCACCTATCTTCACTCTAACCACTGAAGCCTAAAGAAAAAGCTGTGCATAGTGTCAGTGTGACATATGAAATACTGATATTGCAGGGCATTTTGCCTTACATACTTCTGACAGCATTGCTGAAGTGATGAAATTCTGAGAGTAATCTGTATTATTTATAGCAAAAGAGATCTTTGTTATTTTTACTGACATGTTATGGGACAAATTGAATATTCAGTAGAACTGCTGTTTACCTTCAGTTGCAGTCTGCTGACAAGACTGAATACTTATCTGTGGCTGCAAAAATGACGCATTTCTGGTTTGTTTCCTGGCTATAGTGTTTGTACATATGCATGCTTATGTACACCAGTGAAAGGTGGGAGGGCAGGAGAGGTACGCATGTTGCACATTAATATCAGGGACCTACTGACTGGCTCTGGAAGCTTCATATAACCATAGCCTAGTGAGGTGCCACCATAGGGGAATATGTCCACAGTATGCAACCAACGCTGGGACATCATCTGGTCAGTAGGCTAAAGACTCATCAGTTAGCACTGGAACTACACTCATCCTTGTGTTGTACATCTACAGTTTGGCTTATGACAGTCATAGCTTAACAAGATGAATATCTTAAGCAATAGTAGAACATTTCCAGATTTTGAAGGGTCTTGCTTTTTCAGAAGTATACTTGAGTCCAATTACATAAGAACAAATTAAAAACCACACCAGATTACGGAGAACTCGTCAGGAAAAATTTCAGTGTAGGTAATATTTATGCTCTACATATACGTCTCTCAGGTTTGTTTTGTCCCTCAACAAACTGAATCCAAACAGGCTGCATCACAGAGTCCCAACCTGTAATTCCCAGGTAATAACCCAGCCTTGAAAAGAACACGAAATATTCTTTACCACTGGCTTCAATTCATCCATTTACTTGAGCACGGGGTCACAGACAGTAAGTACCTCTCAGATGCTATAATGCAGATTCAGTGATGCAGTTTGGAGATAGGTCCACAAATAGACCCCAATATCACTGTATGCAGACTGTAAATGTTTCAAGCTGAAGTCAAAATGACACTGCTGAATGGCCTTACCAAAGCTGGATCCATGACCAAGAGATGCTTTGAGCAAATCAGTAACATCTTGAATTGGTTCAGGTGTCTTTTTTTTCATTAAATACGTATGATTTCATGCTTACATATTTTGGATGTTATTGCTTTAATGAACTGACAATTTCAATGGCAGGTAATAATCCACACTGGATCTGAAAGAGGCGTGTGGGTGCATGTATTATTTAGACAAATAATTAAATATGTCATATTAAATACACCGGTCTGCTCCATTTGAAAATGTGGAGATCAGGCTCATCTCTGTACCTGATATAACAAGCTTCTCCTCGTGGACTTTTTTCCACCTTCCCTGACAGTACGGCATATGTGGTCATTGTGCTCAAAAGCCTGTCTTCATTTCTTCATTCCTTCATTCCTTCATTCATTCCTTCATTCCTTCATTCCTTCATTCCTTCCTTCATTCATTCATTCATTCATTCATTCATTCATTCCTTCATTCATTCATTCATTCATTCATTCATTCATTCATTCATTCATTCATCATAACGCTGTCCATTTCTGAACTACATGTTTATTTTGATGTGTATGATACACTCAGACCCTTCTATGTTTTATGAAAAGCAGGGGCTAAAAAGAATTTTTTTTAAAAACCCTACAAGATGGGTCAATGCGTTGTAATTTTTTAAATTCCAAATTATACTTCCTTTTTTCTAGGGAAAACAGACATTTGAAGAACCTGCAATGGAACATTTTTACCTATTTCAGCAGTGTCACCACTGACTGGTTGCATAGAACAAAACTCAAATCAAGGTATTTGTCTCGGATGAAAGTGTAGTTGGACATAAATGAGATTACTTGAACATCATGTTCCATGGTTCTATAACAATACTATTTCTGGGCAATCAGTTTGCTCTTGGAAGCTGCCAGGTCTACTTTTGAGCGAGAACTCAGTCTCATTTTGCTTACTTTTCTTCTTCTTGTGAGAAAGATAACAAAAGAGAAAATTAGTACCTTGAAGATACAATGACCTTCACACTAAAGATTACTTTTAATAGAATTTAAATTGTTGATGACTTTCATAACTGTCTTTTTGATTTTATAAAATTTTCAATTTCTTCACTATAAAACATTATTCTCTTCCTCACTTTAGATGCTTCATTACGCATAATATCGCACATTGACTCTGAAATACTACATTATTTCTGTGTCATTTTGGTGCTCAGTTTTGGGTTCACAGAGTTTGTAATTGGGAATCGCCTGTATTTTTCCAACAGCTGAAGACAGAATATCGTGTTCTGGAAGACTACTGAGACTATTATTTTTCATTTGATTTCTCTATAACTATGAAGTATTTAACTTAGGTTAACACTCTTATCAGAAGAATTACCCTCTTACTACTCTTTTTTTCTGTCTCTATCTCCACTAAGTGAAAGATAATTTCCATCTCAAAATTGTTCCATATCATGTATAAGAAGAACTGAAAATTCACAGTTTGTGAAGTGTGCACTAGTTTATTAAAACATTGTTTACAGCATCACTTTATGATTTCAACACAACAAATCCATCTCCAAATACTCAGAAAAGTAGGATGAGAATTTATAACATGTTCTGCTTTTTGTAAAAGAAAACCTTACTGACCAGTCTCTGCTATGACTTCTCTATTAAGGCCTTATCTTCAGCGTTCATCAGAGGACAGTTTGATGCTATCCAACTCTCAGAACTGATGCTTGATTTTGCAGCCTGGGTTTTCAAGTTAAATTACACTGATCCCTTCTTTGACTTCTGCGTTAAAAATTATCTTGAGTGGTTTTAGCGTAGTGACCCAGGAAGGTTTAAATTTAAAATGAATGACCAAAGGTTCAGCTTTAGTCACTGTCCCTAATTAGGAATTATACTGAAAAATGTCCAAGAGCCTCCTTGTGTGCTGGAAAAATCTTTCAGACGACACCTTGTCAAAATCCTCACTTTATTCTTGCTAGTAATATGTTAAGCTGCTGTCTGATGGAAACAAGTTTAATCACAGCTGAAATTCAATCCAAGGTATATTTTAGAACCTCCAAGCAACCATTCAGAGCTGTCACAATTACAGAAATGGATGTTCTTCTGCCTCTGCCCCACTTGGGCAGGGGACAAGCTCCAGGTCCTGCTGATGACTGGGGCTGGTGAGAAAAGCTTTGATCTACAATACAGCCTGCATCAGTCTGCATGGGCTGTTGCAGTCAGAGCCACTTCAGTCACAGACTGGCTTAGCGACAGTAGCATGCAACTGACAGTCACATCAGCCAGCCTGCAGAGATCATGTCTCGTGTGGATGAGTTCAGAATGCACTTCTGGAGTACACACACCAACAGTCTGAGCCAGGGGCAGTGGTGTGGTCAGGGACACCCCAGCCTGTAATTTAATCAGGCTGCTCAGAAGACACTGGGGGTGCAGTAGCTGTAAGGACTGAAAAGGGGATGCCTCTTAATCAATTCTTCTTTTAGTATGGATAGCCAGGGGTTTACTTCTGTGGTGAAGTCTAACCATGCTCTCTCTTCTCAATCAAAACTTAATAGATCAGGCTACTTAGAGCCCCATCCAACCTGACCTTAAATGTACCCAGGGATGGGGCATTTACCACCTCTCTGGGCAACCTGTCTCAGTGTTCCACCACCCTCACTGTAAAAAAATTCTTCCTTATATCAAGGAAGATCCTTCCTCATATCTAGTCTGTCCTCATCATCCGCATTTGTCCTTTCTCTGAAAGCATCCGGAAGTAAATAGCTAGGAAAGTGCAAAAGAACAAGGAAAAAAAATACAGTAATTCTGTCTTCAAGCTTGCAGTAGCCTTTTGTTCACTGAACTGGATTTTTTTATCTAATGTGTATGTGGTTGGTTAGTTGCTTCCATACGAAATCCAAACTGATTTTTTTGTCTTTTCTTGTTCTTCCTGAATTGTCTACTTCCAAAAATCTGGAGATTTTTAGTCATGAGTTTCTAAGATTAAAAACCTATCAATTCTATGAATGATAAACTGGGTTTCACCATTTCTACTCTGAATGTACCTAATAGAATCTGAACTTCCCTCTTTTTTTTCTACTTATTTTATTCCCTGTCCATTGTCCAAAACTTAATTGAAAACATTCCTTATTGTATATCCTTCTAAAGGTGTCCCAATATCAACTCCTCAGGGAAGCAAGAAAAATTATCTAGAATAAGTACCAAGTTTTGTAGTTGACACAAAAAAATCTACACATGCTTTGATTCAGGAGACATTTTTTTCATGTGAGATCAATGTAGCTTATGTGCTGTATTTTTGACATTTTTAATATGCCGTCAGTATCTGTAGTATTAATATTCTTCATGAAAAGTTTTTACCAGTTTCTTTTAAGTTTTCAGTCCCTTAATGATCTACAAGATCCTTTTTCATTAGTTTGCTCCAGTAAGTAGTGTAGCATGATCAAGGTAACATATCGTACAGGGCTGGAACTTTGATTTCAGAAATGACTAACCAATCTGTGCTAATAGCTTACATTATCTCCTGAAGGTTTTCAACCTGACCTGTTGTTTTTGAGTCACAGTACAAACTGGCATCTTTCCACATGGCTATTTTCAGTTAAGTATGAATTTCTCATCCTTGTTTCTTTTTCTTGTTTGTTAGGATGGTAATGATGATGACCTCAAAATTGTTAAGATTTGTCTGTGCAGCTCTCTGCACTAAATCCAGGGTATACTTTTTTCTACTTTCCTCTGCTTTGGAGTTGTTTGGGTTTTTTTAAACTTTAACCCAACACCTCTTCCTCTCCCTCAAGACTTGCCAGGATTCTCCAGATGCTGGCTTTCTCCCAGATAAAAATATCACTAAATCTTATTAATCTCAATAGCAAAAAAAATATTTTATATTCCACAGAAAAAGCTCACATCCCAAAACAAATCAAAATAACAGTCTTCTGTAAGGAGTATTAACTATTCCGAACATGTACGCTGATGGTATAAGGGCAGAGGCTGATATGTCTGTTTTAGATAGCTTTTGGCATCAACCATATGGCCTAAATTTTATTCCTTGGTTGGTTATTGAAACATATTTTCTTTTTTACATATTTATTCAATACTTTTGGGTCTCTGTACAATCAGAGCATTCTGTTAATTTCTTCCTTTGTATTAATAATTTTTTTTCTGGTTCCTCTATTTCCAAGTCAAGAAACCTTTTTAGTTTCTCTCAACCCTCAACTTCCAGTCAAAGAAAACTCAGGACAGAAATAGTAGGTTGTTTGTGTTTTTCTGGCTTTACTCTTTTATTCCATTAGGAGCACCCTTATTCTCTGGAAGCTGTCCTGCAGCTCATCTGCATCTGTTCACAACTGAACTCTACACTGTGCTTATGGCTTAACAAGGGTAAGCTGGCCTCTGTATGACCTAAATTTTTACTTTTATTTTCCTACTACTGGGTTATTTCAGCACCATTTTGTTTCTGGCCACATAGTGTGCATGTCTTTAGGGTCAAAACCTCCTAAAGACTTAATTTTTGTGACATTTCTCCCTGGTATCCGGTGACAGGATGTAAGTGAATGGTTCAAAGCTGCACCATGGGAGGTTTAGGCATTAGCAAGCATTTTTTTTTACTGAGAGGGTGGTCAAACACTACAACAGGCTTCTCAGAGAAGTGAGCAGTGTCCCAAGCTTGTCAGTGTTTGGAAAATGTCCTTAACAATGTTCTTTAACATTTGGCCAGGCAGTTGGACTAAATAATCTTTTTAAGTCTCTTCCAACTGAAGGTGTTCTATTCTATTCTATTCTCGTCTAGTCTAGTCTAGTCTAGTCTATTCTATTTCATTCTAAATAAAGAAGTAAATAAATACTTCTTGCTTTTATACTGAAATAAATACTCCTTAAATACTCATCATGAGAAGAGCTTCTTCTCTGGAGCAACAAGAAAAAGTTTCACACACTAAGTGCACTTGTTAGTGACAGAAATCATACAATCTACTGAAGGTCTTCTACAAACCCATTGCTTATTGATACAGGTTCAAGGCTCTTGTCACAGTATTCCAGACAAATTCAGCTCTAAAAATTCCAACAGCTCTGTGTTTCTACTCAGTATAATTCTCTTAACAATTTATTTGCTTCACACACAGTGTAGTGTTTAGTACAAAATAGCCTGAAAGATACAAGCTTTAACTGGTTTTGCGTAGCAGCACTTGGGTTCCAACAGCCATTCTCTAAATACTGGTATTTGGACCTATATGATTTATGCATATTATTCACAATATATACAAATTATGCGGTTATGCTGGGAGGGAGAAGTGCACACAAGGTGTTCTTCTAAAGAAAAATAAAGGATTAGAGACTTTTATGATGCAGAGTCCTCATGCTCCTCAAAGCTCTCAAAGCTCTCAAAATTAAATTAGAATTTAGAAGAAAAATATGAGAAGCTATTTCCCAGTGTTCACATATTTCATGATGTTCTTTTCCTTTCACCTTTTGTATTCTTCATCTTCTCCTACGGTTGCTAAATGACTTCCTGATCTCTAATTTTGACCCTACTCTGAAGTGTGTGCTCCTAATTCTGTACTATTATACCTGGATGATTAACTGGCTTGTCAAATAAATCACTATGAGCACTCAGCTACCATTATTAATCTATTAATCACTTTAGCAAAGAAGATGTTAATGCTATTCTGTCACCTTCAGACAGTTCTAGAACTGAAGCAGGTTGTGGACTTGTGCTTGCATTCCAACGTGTCTGAACATGCACACCACCAGCAATACAAAACACAGATTATTGATAATTCAGCATTTTTGTAGAGACATGGGCTGGAATCAGGCCAGCAACAGTACATGACATCAAGATCTAGTTCTAAAAAAAGACACTATTGCATGCTTGTCTGCCTGGAGTTGACCAATGACATCATCATCAGAACTCATGGTGAGAAATGGGGGTCATAGTGGCACTTAACGCCACCAGGATGAGCAAAGTCTATGAGCAATAGCCATTGTCACTCCCACAGTATCATTACATCAGAGGAATGGCTCTGAAAGAGGCCTGTTTCACCTTTCTTGGATCAGTCATCTTGTCATATCTGTCAGCTCTGGGTGCTGTGGGATGCCTTCTCAAGGCTTCTTTCTGTTCTTGGTTTTCCTGGAGTTTCTTCCTTGCTCTAGTCTCTACTTAAGCCCTGCTTTTGCCTTGATGCCTTATTTAAGATCTGCACCAACTCTTGGCTTTTCTACTCTTCATACTCTCAATCCATCCCCATTAAGGCTTATTCACAATTAGAATGTTACAAATATTTAGTGAAAGTGACCTAATTCTTCTATTTTACCTTAAAACTAAACAAAATGCTCAGAAATTGATTCGCCTCCTCTCCCCCAAAAGAGTTTAGGCTTTATTCTTACGTTAAATATATTCAGAGATATGGAAGGGAAATTACATGTTACTCTATATTCACAGGAAATCCATTGACTTAATGGCACCTATAGGGGTTTACATTGTAGAGAGATGGAGAATTTTAAACTACAGACTTCGTTTTCATTCAATATCTTCTCTCAACTCCACCATCTGAGGCTGAGAGTTTTGAATGACAAAATGGCTACTCAGATTTAGACAGGCTTAAATGGCAGCAGGTTTTGGGTCTTTTGTTTCTTTTGTGTATCTAACAAATTACGCTTTTACAAGGAAGATATCTACTGCACTTTTGGTCTATTTGCTGTAGGAACAAAAGGCATATTGCTTTGATTCATTTTTATAACCCTTCCTAAGAACACTACATATTTCTTTATTTATACTTAGGCTGACTTTTTAAAAATCTCAAGAGAGTGTGAGAAGTTTCAGAAGAGAGATGTTGAGAAAGACATTTCTGAAAGGCTGCATCTTTTGCCATTGAAAAGCATTAACTTTGTTATTGCAAAAGAAAAAGTAGTTCTATTGATTCTCAGTAACTTTTTCACCCTCTGGGAATAAAAACATAGCTAACTAAAACAAAAAACATATTTTATGACTAGTAATGAATGGGTCCCTGTACTTGGCTCCACTCTTTAGTGAATGGAGTACCAGGAACTGACAAATTGAAATTGAATTAATAGTATGACCACATTATATTTGGGTTCTTCAGTCCCTGGTTTGAGTCTCCTAAGGTAGGAGGAGGACAAGCGCCAGAGATTGAGTACAGCATTCCTTTTATTTAAAAGCTGAGACACTCAATTTCTCTAATAATTAAGGCTGGGACAAAATATGTTGCATTTGCAGTTTAAGGTTTTGCCTTTTTCGTGTATTTTTTCTACCATAAGCTTGTGCCCAACCCAAAGCACCAGCAGCACAGCACTGCATTAGAAATGCATGGGATTTGCTGAGGCAATTTTATTGGGAGGTATAGAAAGAACAGAATTGCTGGGAGTCAGCAGAGGGCCTCAGAAGGTCCTCTCTAGGCGTTCTTCTAACCACTTCTTGGGTCGTGGCAGATGGTTTCCTCTGCCTACAGAGCACACAATATATTAGGAATCTCTCAGCTTTTGAGATGCAGAAACACAATTTGGTTCACTGCACTGCCTTATGTATGGTAGACCAAGTGCAAATAACTTTCTGCCAATTCAGAAACAATAACAGTAACCACAAAAATAAAAAGTCTCCTTCAGATCAAATAAACCATAAATAAGCTCCAAGGACAAAGATCTGTTTTGAAGACTGATAGGAGAATCCTATTGGCATCCTATTGGGAGGGGCATTTTAAGAGTTGTGCATATTTTTCTTTTCTAGAGAAGTCTTCAGAGTAATTTATTTAGGCTAATAACATGAAACAAAGCAATGCTTGATGGCAAACTAGTACTTGATTTACTTGGGGAAAGCTAACTTCAACATTCCTTTGTGTTATTTTTTTTCTATATACGATCTTTGCCTCATTCAATATCCAGAATGAGTGCAGAATGTTACAGATTCAGCATTACACATGCTTCTGAGGTTTTCTTCCATAAAAATTCTTGATTTATCTACTGGAACAAAATGCTCCTCATGTAATTTTTCTGCATTTCATATTAGGTATATGAGATACCTATCCAGTTACTGGGATGTCTACTGGAGTATCTCCTGCACTCCAAGGCTTTCAGCTGTGTGCTCTGACCTCAGGCTGCGGGGCAGGAAACAATATCTCGAATCCTCTAGACCCTTCTCTCTGAGAGTGCCAGAAAATTTCTGAGGACTTTTTATACCAAAGGCACATATTATACATACTGTGCACTGCATTCATTCTGTGTTAACAGCTGAGAGTCCACACAGAGCAAATCACCTCAAAAGTCATAGCCAAAGTATTTATCAACCTGGGTTTTTTCAGTTGCTAACAAGGTAAACGTATTTTCATATAA
Source organism: Rhagologus leucostigma (assembly GCA_013397725.1). Lineage (NCBI taxonomy): Eukaryota > Metazoa > Chordata > Aves > Passeriformes > Rhagologus > Rhagologus leucostigma. The sequence goes on along the minus strand of VZTD01003430.1, from coordinate 2,079,493 downwards.
GAAAGCTGCCACCTTAAGTGACATCTGGGCCACTGTCCAGCAGAACTTGTAAAGGACACAACTGAATGAATTTTTTAAAAAATGAACATTCTAGAAATAAAGTCATACTAGTATAATAACAAAGTAAGAAAATTAGATGAGAACAGAAAAAATGAAAAGGAAAACAAACCTGTCCATTAGGACTGATAAAATATCCTGAGCAGAAATCCCTTAGCACATACATAAAGGACTTTGTGGGAAAACTCCAGCTTATTTCAAATGGATCCATTCCTTTTTTCCTTCTGAAGTTGATTTTTTAAAAAGATTTTTTTAGCAATATTGATAAGAAATGCATTACAAGCAATGATTGCTGGTGGTTTAGATGAAGCAATTTTGCACTTATCATTGTTAACCCAACATGTTAAAAATGATAAATTAGGCTACATAAATCATGACTGTGGAAAATGGGGCAAGAGATGAACTTACTATATGACCTTATTACTTTTCCACTTAAAACAGAATCAACGAGAGCTTAAACATTCCTGGGTAGCAACCTGTCCAGTTTGCTCTTGAAAACCTTCACTGTGGAAAATCACAAGCTCTCTAGACAAACCGTCCTACTACTTAACTATCCTTACAGCAGAAGTGTTTCTTAATGTTTAACCTCAATCTCCCCTACTGCAATTTTAATCCCATAAAACTGGTTTAAAAATCATGAGATTTTAAAAGTAATATCCCTTGGGATCTTCATATTATTTGCCTTCTAGTGTTTGATCCTTTCAGATTAACCTTTCCAAATGTCTCCCAGCAGCCATGAGAACTTGAAGCTTATTTTCTGAAAAGAAAACTGAAAGCTGGATGTCTTGTAAAATAATATAACTCTGTGAACTGTGATTTCAAGGGGAAAAAATCCCAATCAAAATCGCAGGGCTTGTAATAAATATACAAGAGCAAAAAACTGTGTATGAGAAATACATGATGAGTTGTGTGCCATATTCTGTTAGTCTACATCATAATTAGGTATGCATTTATACAAATTAATACAAATTTAAGGCCTGTTTCAGAACTCCCTTAGACTGGTGAAAATAAGAAGAAACATTGTTAAAGTCAGTGAAATGTAAGCTGATGTAGAGTAAGAATGGATCTCATCCTTAAGAATGCAAAGCTGTGGGGATTCTTTTGTAAAAGAATCACTTTTTAAAATGATTTCTATGAACTATTTCCGCTAAAAGAAATGCTGGACAGAAATAAGCATGCTGTGCATATTTAAGTATTATAAACCATATCAGCTGGAACAAGCAAATTTGGAGCTAGATTAATTTTTGAAAGCATTTCTAATGTTAACTAATGCGTGTTCCTGAAACCTATTTATTAGACAGCAGTAATGCGAAGAGGTAATATAGCTTGGCTATATCTCTGGGAAGTTAGACATTTAAGTTTGTTCTCAGTGCAACTAATTACAACTTTAATTTTTATAAGTAAGGGAGAAAAAAATCAAAAATCAGGCTTAGCATTTGTAATATGCAATTTTTAACCTAATTAAAGGGCAGCATCTCTCAATCCCGCATTCACTGTATTGTTAGGGAAAAAATGATCAATTTAGTAGTGCATTTCTTTGCTTTTAGCAATCCTTCAGATCATCAGTGTAATGCTGTATATTTTCTTTATCTGACACAAGAATGGAGATGAAGGGCTGTAAGACTTTATCCGTGGCTATACCTTCCTATGCCAAAATTACTTGCTTGTGTTTTTGCAGATGTGAGTACACTGCTGCTACCACCCACGCCTGACTTACTTGGGAATTGGATTACTGCAATACACTCTACATGGAAATAAAGCATAAATCATATTAGGAGCAGAGCTGATGCAGGAGGCACTGAACTGAAACATGAGTGCTGTTTTCCAAATGCAATACAAATGACTGGTTTTTGACCTATAAAGACTCTTGTGACTTCAAATCTGAAGACCAGCAGGACTTTGCAATAATGTCACAGGTGCAATCAGTGACCATGTTAAAGTACCCTGGTTTTAAAGGCTCTTCCATCAATGAGTCCTTAGGGATTCATCCTGATTATCTGTTACCAGTTCATTGATCTTCAGGATAAACTGTAAGCCATCTTTTTTGCCATACAATAGATGTCACTAGGGTATAGCAAATGGAGAAGCTAAAAAGAGGTAATAGACTAGGAAGTGGAAGTATTTGTCTAATTCTGCCACTTACATAGAGGGAGAAACCATTTTCCTTCCTTGTATGTGTATTTCCCTTCTATCATTTATCTGTGCAGCTAAAATAAAACATGTGAACATCTACATCTGTTATTTTTACTTTTAGATTGGCTACAACAGAAACATATAGAGGGGAACATATACAGACAATCCTTAGAGTTGTCATTCATTGACTGAACCTTGATGCTCTCTTGCCCCAATATCTTTTCCTTGAATTACATCCTCCAACTATAAAGCTGATACAGCAAAAGGGAAACTGAGTTACAGACTGACTTTATAAACTTTGATATCCGTGTTGGACTACTCCAAGGAACAACCGGTCTGACACACTTTCTATGATACATCCTCCCAGTTTTTGACAGTCAATAATCCAAATAATCATTCCATGATTTGGGTTGGAAGAGACCTTAAAGATCGTGCAGTTGCAAACTCCCTGCCATGGGCAGGGATGCCACCCACTAGACCAGGTTACTCAAAGCTCCATTGAACCCAATCATAAACACTTCTTAAACACTGGGATGGAATACTAACAAGTTTTCTGGACAACCTTTTCCAGTGCCTCACCACCCTCACAGTGAAGAATTTCTTTCTCATATTTAATTTAAACTTTTCCTCTTTCGTTTTAAAGCCATTCTCCTTTGTCCTATCCCATAAAATGTCCATCTTTGCCTTTTTTGTAGAAACTGTTTAGATACTGGAAGGCTGCTCTATGGTGTCCCCAGACACTTCTCCAGGCTGAACCCCAACTCTTTCAGCCTGTCTTGACTGAAGGCAAAGTGTCCCAGCCCTCTGACCATTGTTGTGGCCCTCTTCTGGTCTCACTCCAACAGGTCTATATCCTTCTTGTGCTGGGGGCCCAAAAGGTGAACACACTGCTTCAGGTGAGGTGGAGTGGAGGGGGAGAATCTTCTCCCAAAGAATCCAAGTGCCAGAGTCTGTACCTGGATGGTTCTGTGTATTTTGCTGTTTGACTTACACTTAATGCAGTTCTGAGATCCTTTTTTGGAAGCATTCCTGCTTTCGGCTTCCACTATTCTCTTAGAAAGAAAAGCAGTAGATGTCAGTATCTCTTTGTGCTGCTTTTGGTGGGAGTAGAATTAATTGTCTTCACAGTGCCTGGTAAGGGGTTGTGTTTTGGACTTCTGCGGGTCTCATTTTGTGTTATAATAAACAATCATTTTTCATGAAGACACACCTCAGCCAAAGGTCCAACACAGAGAGTATGTAAAGTGAACATCTATGTTCCTTACCAGATGCCTAGCATAGGAATATTCTGGAACGCAGATTTGGTTGCTACTATGGTGCTCTGTCTCTCATATCTATCCAGTAGCTTACTTGAGAGTAATGGCTTAAAGGAATAAAGACAGTGCCTGTCTCACTGTCTGACGCTTCCTTAGCTGTGAATCAAAGAATTACCAGGAAAATATAACCCAAACAAAAGTAGATGCTCAAAGAGAAAGATTTTGATTGATTTTAATGAAAAGGTCTAAATGTTTCTCATTTGCTGGAGCATGCCTGTGACCTATACCGCATAATAAGCAAAGAAAAAACTCAGGCATCACAGGCCACTAAAACAGTAGTCTCATTATACTGAATTTATTCATCCACCAAGATACATTCATTCTCTTTTTGCTGAGATATCCATTTAAAATCAGACATTAATATATTGCAGAAATGTATAATATTATTATTATATTATGTTATGTTATATTATATTATTTATTATAATAGTAATAAAGAATTGTTCAGGTTAGAATGTCTCCCAGGAATTGTGTTCTGATTTTGTGTTAAAATAAAAAAACCCCAGATATTCTTGCAAGAGTATTTCTTGTTCACTTTGTGAAGCAATGCAAAATTGACCAGGACTTATACTTTGCCACTCAGGAAAACATGACAGAGACCAACTTCTGTGACACTAAACAAACAGAAAAACATTAGTCTGGAAAGACCCCAACGGAGAAATGAAACCCATTCTCTCCTGGAGCTATTAAAAATAGTGAGGCAAAACCTGATGTAGACCAACTTCCTTCTGTACAGGCACACTCCATTTGTTATGAGAAATAGCCCAATTATGCTCCATTTCAGCATGCAGAAAAATGATCCAATCAGGTAACCACAGATAATAAATCCAAAATGTATGGATGGTCCCAGTGCCATTGATTGCTAGACCGAGGGAATTTAGCCCAAAAGAAAACTAATAGTTTTAGTACTCACTGAGGAGAGATCTAAGACATTAGCTTAGACAATCTAGCATGGCTATGTCCCAGTTCAAACCCCATTACTGAGAGGAACAAAAGAAAAAGAATTTAATTTCTTGTTTAATATGTAGCACAAGCAGAAACTCTCCTATGTAGCATAGGTAGACAGGAGGGAACCCCCTAGTCTATTTTTTGACATATCCTTCAGAGCTCAAAATCACAGCTGGGCAATGGGGTCAAAATAAAGCCCCCTGAAAGGGCTTCCAGTTCTCCTCACTTTTCCCAAGTACCTGTATCCTTTAACTAGCAGAAAGATAGCTGGTAATCTGAGGTTATAAAGCAGTTCACATTCTAACGCAGCTGCACTTCTTTAAGTAGAAGCTACACTTTCAGTTCTTGATCTCAACAATCATCCAGCTCCCTTCCACCAGCTAGGAGCTGAAGTGTGAGCTGGCTTCTCTTCAAGGATAAAAACTTCCTGAAAATGAATGGCAAAATGAAGAATGCCAGAGTTTTTATGATGTGGTGGAAGAAAGGCTATACAGTAGATTTCTAGCTTTCTTATACAGTTTGTCAGTCACTGATGTGAGGTATTCTCTTACTATTTTGAAGATGCTTTCCTGTCTAAAGATTCTTTTCTGAAAAAGAACATAATATGAAGTTTGAATCTGAAAATGCTTCACAGTCATATACCTTGTGATTTAAGATTGCCTCTACTTAATGGAGAAGAAAAGAAAAGCCTGAAGAAATAATAAATGCTGTACTGCACAGTGGTATTGAATTAGACCCTATAATTCCCAGTTCTGCTGCAAACCACAGTCAGCAGAGGAACACTGGAGACAGCATAACAAACGCTGAAGAGATTAGAGTTTTGTTACAGGAGTGGAGACAACTCTTTATCAAACCCCAGAATTTACATAAAGAAATGTGACCCAGTGATAGAAGCACAGGAGAAGTAAGAAAACTCTTAAAGCTTCTCCTGTCTGACACGGCTCTTGCTGCTGAGTGACAGGAGATGACCTAACATATTGATGGCTGTAGACCTTTTGCCGTATATCTGAGAAAGACAGAAACAGAATGAGACAGAAAAAAAGCCCATCTGCTGCATATTGATCAGGTAGACAGAGGAGATCTGATGCTTCTCTTTAAGCCTAGTGCTTCTGAAGGGACACATTTCAGATCTGCTACGACCCTCAGGAGGCACACTGGCATTTCTGGTTACACACTTATTGTTACGCTTTTTAGTTTCTGGCTTAGCATAGCAATTACTGTAGTACACCAAATGTTACCAAGAACTTTATCAGAGTGCTTGAAAATGTACAAACTTTACCATGTATGCCAGTAGTACCAGTGGTGGACGTGCACACGTATGGGGAACTGCAATGTCACAGAACCAGGTGTGCTGGGGTCCTTTATTTGGACATAATTTTGCCCCTGAGTATTTAGTAAGAAATTCTAATTCTCTTTTGCCGTAAAGTGAAACAAACTGCAATCCAGGCTATTGTACAGACCTTTGAAATGTGCTATATACGATAGACAAGCTACATTGCTGATGATCTCTCTCTATAGCATATCCACTGAAGGTAGGACAAAGTGCAGTTCCCTTTTCTTTCAACTTCATTTAAAACTGATACTAGAGATTTTATTTTTGTAAACTGCGTGGGAAATGCCTCTTGATTATCTCATCATGATGCTGTTTTCATGGATGTAGTAGAAAATAATAACTTCTAAATTAGTAAGTTAGCTCATAAAATTTCACTATATAAACATACTGTATTCCATGTTACTCCTGTTGGGAACTATATAGATTATTCTGATAAACTAGGTGGATGTCGTTCTATATACTGTGACAGCATATTGCATCACTGTCACACAGTGGCTACTGTTCTTCTTTACCTATTTGAACTTTCAGCTTCCTAAAGGGAATCACAGCTTGGTTTCTTTTCCTTCAGGAGTGGAAAAGATCATTAGCCAAAGGAAAGCCAGAAACAGTTAAGACACTGCAGGCCATATTTTAAGTGGAGATCCTAACAAGGAGTATTTGTCTGGCAAAAAAAAGGAATGTTCTTCAAGCAGATCAATATTCTTGCAGAATTCCAGATAAACAACTTTCTTTCACCGTTGACATTTCACATTCAGGGATCCACTCCTTTGTCGTTTGGTTTTACTATGCTGCTGGCTTTGGCCCTTATCAAGTTAGTTATATCACACATTTGAGACAGCTTATGTGGAGCTACTCAGTGAGAAAACCAAACATATCACAGATTGTGATGAATTCTCTAAGATTATCTAAATCATGTTTTGTTGTTTTGCTGTTTTACATACTGAAAAATGTTAGTGATAAGAAATATTCTGAAGGTTTCCAGAAATATTATCATTTCAAGTAGATATTTTAAATTATATAATAAAAGAAAACTTATTGTGTTCAGATGTTTATCATCTGGGTTCAGATCTTTTCTCACTACTTGCTTTGGATGAACTTTGAAATTCTTATCTTTGCAAAATGTGCTTTTCTATTTCACAGAAAATACACTGTTACTGGAATTGAACTATGTTCCACATGTATTTTTAAAATATCTAGACCACAAAATCTTCTTTTCTAGTTGAATCTACCACAAGAAGTCTACAGTTTTTGTACTGACTGACAGCTAGAGCATTTGAAAAGAATCAGAAACCGGCTGAATACCTTTAAAATTAAATTTATTGTGTTTTCTAGTCATATGTTGTGATTTTTGGGAGACTTTCAAATACCACCCTGACGCCACTGTGTATGTCTCTATCAATGGCACAGTTTAACCCGATTACCCTTACTCTAAAAGCTTTTGATGTGAGCTGTGTTAATTTGAGTTGTTTATGCAGTATTAATCTAAGAGGCTACAGACCAAAACTGCCAGAGTGTGAGACTGACCTGACTTGGAAGAAATAAATTCTACAAGACCAGCTACCAAAATTGCCATAGAAACTTTAGAAATGGAGGCTATGAGTATGCTCCATCTGATTGGTTTTTTCTCACGAGGCAGAAACTGTCATAGAGTTAGTCGTCTAGATTCATGTTTAACAACTTCAGTGTTCTTTTTTCACATTGTGTTTTATTTACAAACTGACTGAGGTGCTTACGGTGCAGTCTAGGACTACAGGCTCTGAAGGGCACTGCTGTGGGGTTTGACAGAACCCGGATATTGGTGAGGTAAAAAGCCCTTGACATCCTCCCTAGAGTCCAGGTAACACTTGGAGCCAAGCAATATTATTGTCACCTGGGCTGCAAAGCTCAGCTTTCCCTCTCTGTGAAACCAAGAGTTTCTGGCATCACAATGCCAGAGGGAAGGAGTATCCATCTTCATCCCAGTGCTTACTGCACCCAGTGATAAGGAATTGCCCAAGATGTGGGTGGCTTTTGGACAACTTATACACTTGCAAAGGTTGCAGCTGCAGTTAACCAGATTCTAAAGTTCCTACAGAAACACATGAAGTGTTGCAAACAGCTGAATCTCTGTAACTAAATTACTCCCTTTGGATGTTAAAAGTTAGGAAATTATACCTTTGGTCAACATGCTGAGCATATTTACCTGCATTTCATGGAAAACTGAAATGTTTGAGTATATTTGGTTTTGAGCTTCCAAAGCATTAGGGGAAAAAAAAAAAAGCTCTTTTGGAGTAGAAACAAATTTGAATAAAAAATATCAACTTAAAATTGAAAATTTAGCACAATACTGAAAACCTGAACATCAGTGCTCTGATTATTTTTTTCTTGTAGCTACATGACAAAAATAAACCTGAATTTGATTTTTTTCAGAGATGAAAGAGCCAAGATTAGGTCTTTAAGTCAGGTGGTGCTCATCTAGTTTTGCCAGTCAAAGGTAATACTATGAATTAGGCCCATCTAATCTTGCAAAGAGTCAGAAAACAACTGAACAACTCTACAGAGGAAAAATTCCCTAGGGCTTGTAAAAATTAAGTCACTTACTTTGGCTAGATAAGTATTCAAGGCAACTGTGAGCGACCCTGAGGGCCTTAACTGGAGAGGCCAGACTCACCCAGGGTCTCCGCCTCCTACCCATAGACCCAGGGCTGTACATAAGCTCAGGCTGGGGCTCTTAGACCTTGCACAAGCTATGGTTGAAGGTTGTTGGCCTCTACTACAGCAGAGTTGTGCCAGACAAAGCATCCTGATGTTTCTGACCTGTGGCCTGACTTCTTGACTGGCATGGTGATCACCAGCCTGGGTCAAGTCCTGGCTTCCCCTACCTCTGCCACAGTCAGGAGCAGCCTATTGCACCAGCTGCACTGTTAATTTAGCTTTCAGTATTCCTATAATGCAACCAAACAAAAGTAAGGGAGCAGGTATGTGACAGGTTATGTTCTCTTTCAGTTAATGCTAAGGTCAAAAATGACTGCACTTCAAAGCTGATTCAGGCTGAAGAAAATCAGTCAGTCTCACACACAAACATCTGGAAAAACAGGCAAAAATTGTTATGATTTGCGGAAGATCCATGACTTGGTGATAATCAAGATTTCCCTTTTTGTGGATAGTGGAAGAAAAGAGGAAGGGAATTATCCTCTTAGATGACAGAAAACACATTTGGATAAGTGTACCCTTCACAAAATCAACAACTACTAAAAACCTCTGGAACCTCCCCTTTTCCCCACATATGGATTAATCATGTAAGCATTCTAACCTTAAAAATTGCTACAAGAGGTCTTTCTTTGTGCTTTGGATTGCCTAAAGTTTTTGGTCCCTTTTCATTTTAATTCCTTCACTTTCAGGTAGTGTGCAGCTGTTGGACTGAATACCTGGAAACAGTAAGACACACAGAGGCAAGACTGAAAAGGCTTTTCTGACAAGGCAAGTCAATGAGTAACTTTATGGTTGAAATTTTTACATGTAAACCTCTATATTTGGGAAAATACTGGTTGGCTTAGACTGTCAAATCTTACTTTACTTGAATGCACTCTTATTTTTCACAACAGTGCTAGAGATGACGTAGCTCATGCAGGTTGGTTAGTGGAAGCCGTGTTAGAATTTTTCCTTTGGGGAAATCATGTGGGAGAGCAGAGATGTCTTAAAAAAGGTAACTCATTTGTAGTCACCTGGGTCCTACACACCAAACATCAGCTGGGTCTGTAAGAGCTCTGGATGAATACTTAAGATCAAATCTTAATAAATCCAAGCGAGGGCATTATAATATCATTGATGAAGTAAATCCCCATATATAATAGAATATAGAAGTTTCACTCATGAACACACATGAAAAGCAGATAAATCCTCACTGTGCTAGTATAGTAATGGAGCCCTTAGAGAGTCATTTTGTTAATATCCTGGGCTGGAAGAAGTTTGAACTCACACTAAGTGTTATTGGCCTAGGATACAAAAGAGTCTATCAGGCATAAGAATTGCAGGTGTTTTAATATTTCATCAATATGTCCCAAATTTTTAAAAATTATTTAGTGCCACTACGAAGTGTCTCTTCCCATTCTTCTCACATTTTCATTGCTTTTTCCCCCTTTCATTGGTCCTCTACACTCCTCAATTTTTAAAAATAATGAAATCAAAACACAAAAAAATTGTAGGTAAGCAATATAAACTTGGAAAGGCCCTTGTAGCAGAATCAATATCAAGGAAACAAAAAAATTTTTTGTGAGGAAGATGGATCATAAAAGAATTCTCATATAGAAACTATAGAGGAAAAATTTGAATATGAAACAGAATGACCAAGAGGCAAGTGAGCTGAGGGAGCCTACAGGACACGTGGAGCTGGCTGCCTCTGTGAAAAGAGCTCCTCCACCATAAAAATATTTGGGTGACATTTTTTGCAAATTATCCTACTAAAAACTCTCTAGTGTATCTCCAGAATTCCCAGAGAGATTAGATATGACTTCATGTGGCCTAGAATATCCTCCCTATCAGTTCTCTCTAACTCTAGGACCTTTGACCCAGAGTTAATGTGTTTTCTTGTAGAACTGAGCTCATGTGGGTAGCTAGAGCAGGTGAGAAGAGAGATTTAAACAAGCCCACTTCAAAAGGCAAAACCTTATAAAGTAGTTACATCTAATGTAAGACTTTTAATAACATTGATGGGACAGCACTGCCTGATGTTTGAGAAAGGAAAAGAATGGGTACATTTCAACTGAATATTTTACACTTTCTGGACCTGGCCTTCCTGCGGATAAAAGATTTAATATTGTTAATGCTACATTTTTTTGTGTTCGGATCTACTCCTTGCCAATACAAAAGTCCAATTCTCTTTGTTCTCTCCTCATATGGGTCTAATTAAATCTGCTTCTTCAGGAGACTGAAGTACACAACATATTCTTTTTTTTCGAAAGTGAAACTTGAAGGATTCATCAAATTGCATCTGGGTGTGTGTTTCTTGACCAGCCCCAGAATCTTCTCCTCCCTCGGGAAGCAACACTGTTTTATTTCTGCACATCTGTTTATCTAGCTGTATAACAGCATGCAAGAATGAATGAAGAAATGTGCATTCCAGCCTGAACAGAAAGTAGTGAATGAACTTTGCAAATGGGCTTTTTCAAAAGAGGCAAAAGCACTTGCCTGCATTTACACTCAGCTAAAGTATTGCTTTAGTGTGATTTAATATTCTATTAATCAGACAGTCATTTGTACAAGAAGTCCTCTTCATCCTTTGACCTGTGGATTATTTAGTATTGCTCTGACAAGGCAGTTGAAGTGAGCTCTTCTGGGTCCTCCACTGTACATCTTCTGGATAAATCTCCACTTCAGTTTGGTAATCAAAAGGTTGATGCAGCATGTTTCACAAGGGTTCAGTCAGAATAGAACAGTTAGAGCACCTATCCTTTTTTGTATTGCCTTGTTTGCAAATGTCCAGCCTGCTCAGCTTCTCTTCCATTACACAGCCTTGGCATGACAGTAAGCTTGGGCTGAAAAGTCAAAGGACGTTTCTAGGTTGTAACTTCCGCAGTGTTTGGCTAGTGAGATGCTGCACATTTTCAGATCTGAGACCATCTCACAAGACAGACCACCTTATAATATCCAGCCTCCTTCAAATCTGGAACTTAAGGCAATAGATGGCAGTGTTGTACTAAAAACTTTGGCTGGCAAGGAAGGTGACTTCGGGGTCCTGCTGATGGCACCCTATATCTCTGCTGCAAGAAGAGCGAACTTCTTCTCTGTTGAGTGCATACCCCCGTTGTGGTCCCCCTCCGCCAGGGCTGCGAGGCTGCTCCGCACACCTCCCGTGGTTTTCAGTGCCCTCCTCAGAGCTGCATCAATAGAGAAATAGGCTCATCACTTCTCCTCTCTCCTTTCGATCTCTTGTTTGTAGTCTGATGATTAATAGCTCCGGGTGAGTAATAACAAAAGAGAAAAGTTACTTGTGTGTGCTGCTCTTATTGAATAGCAGACAGATTAAATGCTGCATGATGCTGAGTTTTCTAAATGAGAGTATTTACTCGAGTTTGCTTCCCTCTCTTGTGTGTGTATTTTCTTATGCTGGTAGAGAGACTTCATTAATCAATAGGTTTTACAAGGGACTATGTATTTTAGCAGCAAATTGTCAGTTACAATTCTTTGCTGCTTAGTTTGTCCTCCAGCACTGTTTACTTCATTGTTCCCTATTAATCAAAGCAGCAGAGGTGAGGACAGCTAGGAAAACTTGTGCCGGATGTTTCTGTTCATTCATTTATTCTGTGATTTTTTATTCTGCCCATCTCTCAGAATCTTTCTGTGCTTACTCAAGTGGATCTATGTCATCATCCCCAGGGTTACAAGAAGAAAGCGCTGATTTTTAATTTCTACTGAGCTGAAGTCTCAATTTTTTTAGCTACAACAATGAAAGCAGTTTTGAGTGGTTCTGTACCAAGATGTTAAAAATTGAAGCTCACAGCCCCCTCAAAGGCAGGTCAGCCTTGCCTAATTTGGCAGTTGAAGCAGAAAGTAATGGATTTTAAATGTCTCGTCCAAGGTCACGCCGCTGCTCAGTATCAGAACAGGGACTAGGACACAGGATCATCACCTCTCCATTTTGTTTCTTCTCCTCTACCCAGATTTAGTCACCAGACTGCACTAGAAAAACTGATTTTCAAGTACAACTAAATCTTAAAAACTGCAGGCAGAATGCTGTTTCAAGTCCCAGTGATAAAAACACTCATTGAGCAATGCTGATCTACTACATTTCCCAGATGGAAAGACTGCATTTCCCTCATCAAAATTTTTCCCTGTATAAGGAAGTCTATGTGTAGACCTCAATGATTTCTTTACATTCTTACTATCTTCCCTGATATTTTATTTCACTTTCAAATATTTCTTTCACTTCCAAATAACAATTGTAGATGAAGAAGCTTTGTAATATAATATGGAGGCAGTTCAGATTCCTGAAACAGAATAGTCATTCCAAAACTTCCAAGGCTTTAGGCTCTCAGTATTTTGGCAAGCTGGCAAAGTGCAAGAGTTTTAATCAAAAAGAGAGTAGCCAAATATTTCTCAGTTTTTCAAGAATGCAATAATTTTGCAGTGGTAATTTTGCTGTCATTGTTATTTCTTTCTTGACTTTTGCATTGGTCTCACTCCTGGACAACAGAGGAAATATAACAGCACACTGTAACAGCCCATTTGGAAATTGCCTTCATATGCAGCCTGTGAAAAATGCTGTCTGGGTTCTGCAATGTTATTGCTCTCCAAATCAACTAGAAATAGATTGAACAAAGAGGACTGGTAGAAAAATTCAAATGTGTGACTGTGGAGAGAGACTTATGGTATCACAAGAAAGTTTTGTGATGAAAACTACCATAGGCTAAAGTTCCGATTAAGATGAGTGTGGAAGGATTAGAGTGACTGAGAGAAATATACATATATACTTTTGAATTTATTGAGATTTGCAAATTAGTATTTTCACTCATACTTTAGCCCACTTTTTCTGCATCTGAGACCTCCATTTTTGCCACATAAAATCATGTGAAACAATCAGTGCAACATGACTTTTTTCAATTTGTCACAAAGTAGGCAGCATAAACATTTGTGATCAAGCAGAGATTAACAAAATTTAAATTATATCAAGTATTCTAGTATCTAACAAATTCACATCAATATCTTCTTGCAGGTAATTCCCAAGAAGGGAAAAAAAGTCTTTGTTTGAGTGTATTAGTTACTGAAAATTACTTGCTCAGCTCTTAATCCTGGGATGAAAATCTGCCAATGTGGCTTGATAAAAGAATGACTAGAAATGTTTGGGAAAGGGGAGAAAAGAGCGAAAGCAGAGCATTGTGGAGTGAGTCAGCTTGTTGGGAAAAACACATCAAAAGATAATGACCAAAGTGTTGTGTCCTTGTGTAGAAGTTAGTGACTCTTGGTGAGTGTCTTAGGAAAGAAAAGAAGATTAATGAAAATGAAAAATATTCAAAAAAAGGATTAAATTAGTAAGGCGTATCTAATGTCTGATCTACTAAGTTGCCGTTAGAAATTATATTTAATGATGCACCAAAGAAAATGAAAGAAGAAATTGGACTATGAAATTAAATGTCTGAGAGTTCTTTAGGAAAACTAGGAAATATTTCTTTTTCCCATTGCCCTAAAAAGCCTGTACATCTAAGTCCTGCAGGGCAGTAGGTCTCTTTGAAAAAACATTTGCCATTCTTCATGGCCAGAGTGGTCATTTAGCTTTGGACAGTAAAACCTACTCAAAATATCCCATATCACTGAAGTCAGCAGGAGCATAGGAGCTGCAATACTTGTTTCAATGTTACATTCCAGTTTTTCTGTCTCCTTTTCAGCAAGGGTCAGTAACAGATGCCTCAGAGACATAGGATCATAGAACAGTTTGGATCGGAAGAGACCTTAAAAATAATCTTGTTCCAATCCCACTGCCATGGGACACCAGGTTGCTCAAAGCCCCATCCAACCTGGCCTTGAACACTTCCAGGGATGGGACGTCCACGACTTCTCTGGGCAACCTATTCTAGTTCCTCAACACCTTTGTAGCGAAGGATACTCGTTCAAGCACTGCATACTATAGCACATGTATATAGTGCAAAATTCTGCTCTAATCTGGGTCTAGCTAAAAATAGGTTTATGTCCCAAAGCGTCCATCTTATGAAATTAATAGCAGCACTAAGACATTAATCCATTTTTACTCCAATAATTTTTTGAAATGTAATGTTAAATGTGCCCTGATCCTCTATACTTGCAGAGGGGCTATTCATTAAAGAATAATCAAATGTGTATGTTTGTAGGCCAGGCCTGAGGTCTTTGAGAGTTCAGAGGTTTGGAAAGCTTTCTGCCATAACTATAATTAGAGGCTAAGAATAATAAAATGGATATAAAGTTGCAGAGTGGCATAACAACCAAGAAGAAAAATGGGATTTTGCACAATCTAGGTTCTGGCAGAAGCAGGCAGCCTGAGTATAACTGTAACAGTATTAAATTTCATAGTAACTTCTGGAATATTGCCTTCTGTGTTGTCTTGTATCAGGAACTATCTCAGTTTCCCTAACAGTGAAATGTCGTTCAATTAGTGAATTGCTTTCTGTGAAGAGTTCTGGTAAATGGGAAGTGCTTCATATTGGCAGTCAAGGCTACGGAATAATCATCTAGGAGATTTTTCTGAAGGTCACATTGATTTAGTCATTTGCAGCCAAATTGGACAAAGCAGAGGAGATTGTTTCGTCAGCAACAGTCCTGCACTTGGATGAAATTGAGCCATACACAGAGGATCAGAACAAAACTTAAGCAATTGAATCTTGTTTGGAGATGCTAAAGGGAATCTAAGTGAGGCACAGAGATTGTGTGATGCTTTTATGAAATTCAAAAATATTGTAGGGGAACATAGCCAACACCTAAACTGGAACTACTGAACATTTTCTTTATATATTTATTTGTTTTAATTATGGTAATATTAGAGGCTGCAGTTATTGGATAACAGTTACTGCAGGAAGATAAAAGAAACCTGAAATCACTACTGAGCAGGAAAGAAACCTTTACATGCCATCTTACAATGCAATCAGTTGAGGTCTCTACTAAAAAAATGCCTGTTTCTATCGTGTGTGTAGACATCTAGTCTTACATTCCACTTTCTGCCTCTTTATGGACAGGTGTTGTGAGGTGAAAGGTGAGAGCAGATGTACCATTGGGACTATGATTCAGGTTTGCAAGTGTGATTTCTGGCTTGATCCCAAACTTTGTGGGTAAATTATATGAGTTTTGCCTCTACCTTACAGCCACTGAATGAGATGCGTTTTTTCCAAAGTTTATTTCCTTCTAATCAATACTTAGATATGCTAGAGCAGACTTTGTCACTGGTCTGTACACGTTCTAGTAGCTTGAAGTCCCAGTGTGAGTACTGAGTGATTCAATACATAAAGCAGCTAGAAAAACCCTGTAACATTGTTTAGGGGCAATTTTTGGCCTGAAAAAAGTAATCATGAGAAATGCATCAGAAAGTATTGCATATTACCAATGATAACGTATTTTGACAGTAAAGAGAATGAGAAAACTGCCTCTTTAAAAGTGATTTTAATTCTGTGGCAGATCCTGCATTTTCTCCAAGAATAAAGACAGAAGTTAAAATGACTAGAAATCTCAGTAAAGAACAAATCAACATCTATGAAATCAGGAGTTTTTAAAATAATGATACTTTTTTCCTCTTTTGAAAACTATCACTTTGAAAACATTAATGGTCATTAGACATATTTGATTAAATATGATTATGTCTGATTTTACAAACCAAGAAACAAAAATCTTGACTTTCACTGAAATCACAGGACAATGCTACTTTTTATGCAAAGTATCGCTCTGCTGCTTGACTCTGAAAAAAGTCTCAGTAGCACAGAGATTCCTGTGTGAGAAAAGAAAACTGTGGAATTTATATTTCATCATGAAATTAGCCAAACTATAACTTCTGACTTCTGGGTCAATCAGCTTCTGGCAATATTTCGTATTTCCTCCGCCTCTTTGGTTGTAGAGCTCACCTTTGACAGCATTTCTGCCAACTGAAATACCAAGAGAGACTAAAACTGGGCCTGAAGCACCCCAGAAGCATCTGCTTTCTCAGTGAATTTAGAGGATTCTGTGTTATAAGCTGAGCCAGTGAGGTTTTGAAGATTGAGTAATCCTTCTTAGCCTTGTATCCTGCAGGGAAAGGGGCTTGGAACAACATCTAACAGCTCACACAAATAAAAAGATTCACTCAAAGGCAAAGCTGTTCACTCAAGTAGTTTTCTTTTCTGAAGTTCTACATTGGCTCTTAGGACTTTACCGTTAGAACAGAAATGGTTATATTAGGGCACCTAAGTCACATTGCCCATGTTGTTCCTCATTAAATTGTACAGAAATTCTTGAAAGAGGAAAGAATCTTAATGAAATATATAGTATTATAAAGCACTATAATTAAAGACAATAAAAGTAACATATTGCAAACGTGAGTGGAGAGGAACACAAAATGAAAATCTGAGCTAGTATTACAATATTTTACAGCTCAGATTCAAAATCTGTAGATTTCTGCAGATGAAGTGAACAGTCCCCATGTGCTCTTAAAAAGTTATACATTGGGGTTGTATGTGCTTTTGTTTCTCTCTTCCTCTCCATGATTTCTTGTCTTAATTACATACAATGTTTTCCTTTTTGGCATATTTAAGGATAGAAAAAGTTCTGTCTCAGGAGCTCCTAGCGTTTATTAGTGTTACACTTCAATTTTGAGGATGGTTCTGAGAAGAGGTGAGAACAGTCACGAAATTCCTGATTGAAAGCAGTTTAAGAGTTTCAGAGGTGAGGCACAAATTTAGGTTCTTTCCATTTTCACACAATTTCCCTTAAATGCATGGGGAATTCTTCTTCAGGAAGTTTATTACTGGTTATTAGTGCTCTGGTATAACAAAAGGACACAATGAGGGAAATCTGCCTTCAGGGCTTGCCTTTTTTTGAAAGAATACGTTCATGTTTTGCCCTCAAAAATACAATTTATCAACAGAGTGCCCATTAAAGTTGCACATGGTTAAAGACTTGCTGGTAAAACTTTTACTTTAAAAATTGTATTTTTGAATGATACCTGCCTCATATTTTCATTTTAAAAAAAAGTTAAAAAACCCAAACCAAAACATCCAACTCCAGAACCTGGTGATTTAATGTCTAAAATGTTTTTATTTAACAGCAATTTTCAGCTGAAAATTTGTCTATTGTATTTTGCTGCCAAAAAGTTAGCAAAAAAACTTTCAGAATACGTAAGAGAAAATAGTTTCAGATTATCTCCTCTTAAACAAGAGGAAATTCCACTCTATCAACTCTCCTTATAAAGGGTTGTTTAGCCATTTAAAAGATTTAATATTATTACTAATATTAGTAGTCATAAGCCAGAATTTTATTAATTCTAAAATGAGGAATATTTTAAATTTTTGAGAATTGCTGAAAGCAGAAAAACAAACCACCTAGCTTTTAGCCTAGCATAACAAATGTGACTGTGGCAAATATAAAGCTATCTGAAAATGTATCAACATGCCAGAATTGCAAGAGGAAACACCAGTAAAGAGAAAGCAGTAGAAGACTAGCAGTTTGGAAAATATTCAGTGTGTGTTTCTTAATATTAAAAGATTTAAGAGCAATCTCTTTATTTCTTTGTGTTGTATTTATGTATTCAGGACTTTTCATCATGTTATGAATTTCCATACTTTGCATCACAAAATGCTTAACAGTCTCTTCTGTATAAAACACAGTGCAGCACTCTGATGAGTTTTTGTGATTGTGTGAAGAAAATTGTGAGAACAGAATCCGACGGCAGCTGAAACTGAAATCCAGATGCTGTGGGCTTTGTCTCAGATATATTAAAAAGTACCTCTGGGTGAAATAGTACTGTGTTTTTCCTTGAAGCATCATCTTTGGCTGTGTTCTTACAGGCTCTCTAAACACAGGAGGAGAATACCATGGTGGCGAGACAATAATGACACTTGGTGCAAGAGACAAATTGAAAAGCTCAGGAAAATAATCACTTCATGATGAATCAAAAAAAAATAGAGTAAAGTAGAAATATTTGCAGAAAAAAATATCTACAAAATAAAGTAGACAGTTTTCTTCAGGTCACCTTTCTGACATTTTTCTTATCCAACAGGAAATATCTTGTAATTTTGAAAATTATTTTTGCACTAAAAGAATTGTTGAAACGATTTATTGTCAAATGACCATCAAAGCATTTTAGCAATCTAGAAAGAAATTAATATTTCCATATTTTTGGTATAATTTCCCCTTCTACTTCAGCTGAAAATATTCACAGAACTTTACCTGAATTCTGTGGTTTCTGGGAGATCGGGACTTCATTTTACTGCTTGTGAAAAAATGTCATCAAACCCCAGTCTTTAGCCTTGCATTTTAAGAGTGGTGTCCTCTGCCAGCAAAGCCTGACACAGAGTCTCATATCAAAGCAAAGGAAAACAAAAAATTACTGAATTTGCTACTTGCAACTTTCTAAGATTAAAGAAAGGCTATTTACTGAAAACAAGAACAAAACGTATTCAGGAATAAATAAATGACCAGTGTTTTCCTTCATTTGTAAGATGCAACTAAAAGGGACTGAATTGTGTCTAAAACTACTTCAGTGTGTGTTTCTGAGGTAAATGTCATTGCTTCTGTTAGAGTTTTCTTAGCACTTTCTTCCCAGTTTGATGTCTGTAAGTACAATATATGTCTCATTACCTGTGGAGGCTGACAATCCCTGGCAATCAACCAGTGCAATACCATTGGCTGATTTTTTTCCACATTGAAAATGCATTAGTATTTCAATTAAATCTACTGGGAAAATAACTATCAGGTAAATTTTTGCAAATATGTTCTTGTTTTTGCACATTCAGTTCTAGTAAATAAGTGGTGTGAAATCCTGCCGGCTAATCCTCAACTCCTCTCCTTATAATCAGAAATCTTCCTGAACTGCAGGCCCTTCTGAAACCTCATAAAAGTGTCCATCTCAAACTTGCAGCCTGTGCTTGCAAGTGTAAGACCAAACTTCCATGAAATCTTGTAGGAAATGTTGGTAAAAATACTGCTTCTTTAATAGCAAAATTGGCAATTGCTAGCAGCTAAGTTTCTTTGCCAAAAATTAACTGCAATAAAGCTTAAAAACGTGGCATACATTCACAACAATATATTGTAATTGGAAATACATAGGAGGAAGAAATATCTAGATTATGTTGAAAATCCCCGTATTTCTGCACAGCCTTTTTAATTGCAGTGCTCCTATTATCCTGAATGTGTCTGACTGATTCATTTCCATTAAATCAGGCATTAAAAAAATCTCATATAATAGCAGAAACATGTCTTGAAATTTAAATACAAATTTCTTGATGCTCATTTGCAAGTAAACTTTGTTAGAGAACTTGTTAGCAACTACACGTAAGGTCTGTAGATAAGAATAACCTAACTATATTTGTTTGCACGTTCTAAAAGGAGCTGGATATTCATATTTAAATTTTAAAATTAATTAGAAATCAGATGCAGTACATCACAGCTTCTTCAAATGTAGATGTTTACAACATTCCATAAGTATTCATATACACATTTTATAGAATAAGCAAACAAGGTCAAAAGAATCCAGCTATAAACATAACTTCTGATGAACTCTGGGCTCTCATATTAATTTCTTCTCGTTTTGTGCTTAACCCCAGTGACTATATTTTGATTGGCAAGATTAGTTTTTTTGAATGAAATCTCTTATCTCTCAAGTTACAGCAAGTATGTGTGAGGCAGCGGCTGAAGTTCAGTTCTCCTAAGCCTTCAAGCCAAGGAAAAAGCTAGGATCCTGTCATTTGTCAAAGTAAGTTTAAAACTCTGTGTTTTCCTATAATAAAGAATGCACAGTTTTCACTAAGCAGGAGAAAATAATTTATGAATATCTAATGAAGAAAATACATTCAGACCCTTATTAGTATCCCCAGAAACACACTACTGTGCCCAAGGGAACTACAAAAAAGGTATCCCTCACTTAATAAAGCTGCTGATTAAGTACTGTGAATAAAATTAAGTATGCATACAATTTCTCTTTCATCTTCTTTTGAAAATCCATGAGATTTCCTACCAATGGCCAGAGGAAGTTTACACAAGGTTTGGATAAAGAAGCTCTGATCTAAGATGTATGTACAGCATTGTTTGTGTCTTTGCTTTAAAACAAAGTGTATTGGGGAAGAAGGCTGAATCATGGCACAAAGATGAGCAATTACTGTTGGTTTTATGCTGCCTCTTACAAGTGACATCACCCTTTTCCACCGAGCCTGCAGAAAGCATAATTCTGCTTCCACTGTGAAAATGAAAGTGGTGTCTCAGATGCCAGAGAAACCTGTTCTAAATATATCTTTTCAGAACACTGCATATTACTTTTAGACGTGGGTGCATGTGTTTCTTTTCCTCTTAAAATTCTTTGTAGTTTTTCTACAAGATTGATGTAGCAACTCCCACTAAGTATTTACAGCACCTTTTTTTTATGGCAATACTTTTTAACTGGGATACTTCTACACCTAATTAATTAATGATTAAAAAAGAAACATTCCGCAGGCCAACAAGTAAGAAGTAGTTTGGATAGACTTACAAGTAAAAAGTAAGTAGGTCCACTCTTGATGTACATTTGCAGCAGAGCAGTCACTGAGATCCATTCGATCTTATGAAATTTTGAAACCAATACCTACTAAGATAAGTTTAGTAAAGAAGATGTCTCTGTCTCAATGTTCTCTACAAGAAAAGCTTAACAATTTGACTAAGTTAACCTAAGAGCTCTCTGGCAGTGAACTTAGATCTTTGCATGTCAAGTTTGGCTTCTTGAAGCACAGGAGAGTAATGTGTTTCCATCTGTAAGTAGCACAAGTGCAAATTTTACCCAGAAATGAACAATTTAGAATAATTCTTCTTCCTAATAAATGTTTTCCCGGGGGGGGGAAGGGGGGTGATGGTGGTGGTGAGAGGGAGGAAGAAGAGAGATGGGGAGTAAGACAGGAAATCAAATTATTAATTAGATTAACATTCTTGCAGATAGCTAGAACCTGGAAGCAAACAGCCTTAAGTGTGACTACTTTGAGGTCATTTACTTGTCTTTGGTGTATTTGTTAAAGGTTGCAGGAATCTCCAGGGCACAGATATTATCTTTTTTTTTTTTTTTTCGAAGATGAGCTCAGTTTAGGGAATTGGCTAATATGAGAGGACTTGTTCTGTTCATCTTTTTCATAAACTGAGTACCATTGCATTCTGTGAGCAGTGTCAGTGATGCATGATGCTTGAAATAAATGTCACTTTGGCTGAGGCCATATGTCTCAGACTAGACATTTAGAGATATAACTCTCCCATTCGCTTGTACAGTAAAAAAATAAGATATCTACATAGACATAAAAGACAGATTAATGTTAAAATGTGAATGCTGATTATCCTGGTCGTTACTGTCAAATTTGTAACTTGTATGGTGAGAGGAAAGATGGTGGGCTCAATTCCAAACTTATACCAGTAAAGTCTGTTTGTGGAATTTCAGCTGTCTGAATTTAGCGAGAGAACTATCTCTGTGCACACAGTTATTTAGTATTTACTTCTGTCAAGACTGTATTCTCAAACACATCACTGTTATCATGTAGATTTCCAACGAAATTAAAGGTTTTCTCTTCACTTGAGTGCTTGAAGGAGGGAAGAGGTTAATTTATTCCTTCCTGAGAAAGAGTGACCTGCATATGATTTAAGACAAAGATCCCTAGGAGATCCTGCCCCTTGGATTCAGAGGCGCATCTTTCTTCCTTTCGGCAGGAGAAAGCTCAGACAAGCTTATTTAGCTCTACAGTATTTTCTTACTCAAAGTAGCTTTCCCAGTAGTCTGAGAGTCTGTGGGGAAAGAAGAGGTGGAACTCTCTGAAGCCTGAGGAGAAGATGCTCAAACTTCCCACTCTCCAGGAATGCCAGCTATAACAGACCTGGCTCTGCAGTCAAGGCTTGCATGACCTTTCAGTTATGACTTCTGTGGACCTGAAAGCAGCTTTAAATCATCTTGGAATCCAGGTTATGCTCACAGAGATGAACAGACCCCAAAGGAGGCCTTTGAAAACTCTCTGGTCTGTCTTTTTTTATCCATTTTAATTGGGTGAAAGCAGAAAATATGAATTTATCCTTGATTTGTAGCCCTTGGATACTCCTCTGGCAAATAAAACAATTTTAAAGTTACGCTGATGACTACACCCACAAAAGCTAGATACTGCACCGGCATAAGAATGAAAGCCTTTCACACCTTTTCACTGGAAGTGAAAGCAAATTTGAATGAAAGGATAGGGATAATTTGCCCTGGTTTGTCTCAGTCTACCACTAAATTTACATAAAACACGTTCCCTGAAAATCATTGTATTCACTGGACTGTTCATTTTTACTTTTTTTATTTACTGCACATTTCAGAGAGAGACAGAGAATTATTTCCATGTGATACACTGGCACAGCCGCTCTGTGTGAATACAGAGCCTTAACCTGAGCCTGCATAAATGTGTTCACCTGCAGTTGCTGCCGCTCTGCAACTCCGTGGGAAAGTGTGTACAAGCACTCACTGACCACTGTGTCCTGATTTGTGGAGATATTTAGAATCAGAGGGTAGTATATTAATCTGATGATGGATGATAGACAGGTGAGAAAAGGTGGAGACATTTCTGCCTAAGCACAAGGTGTGATGTACTAGCCATAAATCCTATTGTGTTTTGTTCCTGATGACACCTGCCCACCACCATCATTATTAACCTAGTTCTCATTTTACATTATCTTTAATGTATCTCAGGTATTATAGGGGTGCTCAGATAGAGCTGTACAGCTTGAGACATAAAATGAAATGCTATTTTTTTTAATTTTTGAGTAATTTAAGACACAGAGAACAGCATAGTTTTGATGGCTTTGTTTTAACAAACACAGGAAGGGATAGAAAGAAAGAGTGAGCCCTGATCATAAAAAACTTTGGAAAACTTTTAATCATCTTCCTCTGAAGGATATAATCATTATTGTAAAAAGGGACTGCAGAGTTACTATTTCTATAACAATGTTATGTCAGTATGGGTCACAAAGAGTAAGAGCGAAGAGGAAGAAGGCTCTGAGTGTGCAACAACTGCAGCCTTGCCTTGAATGGTGTAGTATGGCATATATAAATACATACATACAAATAAATTAAGACACTATAACATTCACACCTTTTAATTCCAAAATTAAACAGTCCAAAATATATCAGAGGTTCTCATGACAAATCCTTCTCTTTCTTCTAATTTTCCTATTTCTTATCTTCCTTAGCTATTCAAGGTTGAACACAGCGGGACATGAGAGTGAGAAAGAACAGTACACCCTATTTATGTATTGTAGAAAACTTTCATATATAAAAATAAGCACAAAAATTAATATATCCATAAAGGCTTTGTAAAAACCACAAATCAGGAAAAAACAATATGTTCTGGCATTACTCTTTTAAACCTGTGTGAAGTTCCCTCTGAAACTGTGAGAATTTTCAGTTTCTCATCACAATGATACTTAAATGCCTGGGACTTGAAATGAGGACTTTGTTTCCAGTACTGGCTGTTGATAACACACAGTCAATGCCCAAAATCACAAGTGGACATAATTGACCGGTGTAAAATCCTGTTACTATTCCTCTCTGAAAGAAAAGAATTCATTTTTCTGTCATCAGTCATCAATCCTGCAACAAAAACTGAATGCAGGTCTTAATGTTGTGATTCATTTTTCCAGTCAGATAAAAAAAGAAATAAACCTCCAACTAACAGTGTGAAAATACTGAATTGTGTTCCTTGGAATAATCAGGCTTCTTCTGAGGGAACTGCTAGAAGAAAAAATTTCAGTGTAACATCAAGGTCTGTGTGAATAAACAGAGCTATTTTCTATTTAAAATCAGGATCTTTCTCTGGGTGATTGAATATATGTATGGAAAGGAAAATAATGGGAAAATGTTTGAGAACTTTTCAAACTCTACTTTTTTTCCTTTGTTTCTCTGGGACAAAGTTTAGTGCTCAAAGTTTCTTAGCCATTTGGAAGTTGATTCTTTAATGTTTTATTCTTTTCTCATTTGTATATGTTAGCAGTACCACCACTGTCAGCTGGTACTAGGTATGTGGAGCAAGATACATTTCCAGTGCTGTTCAGCACGGTACAAAGGTTGTTGTTAAAAAGCCAGCATTGATCCAGTGTAATTGAATCTCAGATAATATAGCCACTGGATCAATGACTGACATTTTAGTGACAGCCATAAAACTCTAGCACAGAGAAATATGTTGCAAAGGCCCTGTTCTCTAAGTGTATCTCATACACTACAGTACTTACCTTTAGATAAAAAAGATTTTTTTCCATTCAGTTATGTACAGACCTTTAGAAGTATTAATGCTACGTGCAAGACTAACACACAGTTTTACCACTGCTCAGAACATCTATGGTCCACCTAACTTTGCTACTAAGAAAGATTTTTGGAAAGAAAACAATTTCACGTTTTTAAGGGTGTTTATGAATGTTGGTTGACAGCCGGCTGAACATGAGCCAGCAGTGTGCCCAAGGTGGCCAAGGCCAGTGGCAGCCTGGCCCTTATCAGGAATAGTGTGGCCAGCAGGACCAGGGCAGTGATTGTCCCCCTGTACTTGGCATGGGTGAGGACACACCTTGAGTGCTGTGCCCAGTTTTGTGCCCCCCACAACAAGAAAGATACTGAGATGCTGGAGCATGTTCAGAGAAGGGCAATGGAGATGGTGAGGGGGCTGGAACACAAGTGTGATGAGGAACAGCTGAGAGAGCTGAGGTTGGAGAAAAGGAGGCTCAGGGGAGACCTCATCTCTCTCTACATCTACCTGCTTCAAATCCTTTAATTCTTATACTCTGGTTATATTTTAAAGGGTACTCACCGATTTTACAGACATTAATAATTCTATCATTTATAACCATAACACCTAAAACAGATGACAAAATCTCGTGTGTCAGTGTATATTTACCGGTGAGGAGTGGTCAGTCAAAGAAAATGACCTCTCAGAACATAAGATAGCCACTATTGCCAGTGGCAATGAAAGAAACCTAGGATTTGATAGTTCAATGACACGATGCCATACAAGAACTTATGTATTCCAAACATTTATTAAAGAACTTATTTCTAATAAAATGTCAGTCTTATTCAGTGTTATGTTCTAGTGACTGGGAAAATGAAGCAAATCAGGAGCCTTTGTTATCCATTCAGTTGCACCTGCATAACATTTCTACTGTCCCTTTATCACAACAAGCAAAGAAACAAATGAGCAAAAAAAGCCAACAAAAGCATCAAACAACAGGAGTCACCCTGTAAGTATGCAATGCTTGTGATTGTGCTACTTCTTCCAGTTAAACCACCTGTCTTAAAATACTGAAGCACTGCAGAGTAGAGGAACTGTGGTGCTAAAGAGTGCCAGTGACCATTTTTCTTGTTTCCTATGGATGAATTTTCAGTTGTGGTAATTGAAATAATGATACTGTTGTTATGTTCATCCAGTTAACAGATCCCACAAGACATGGGAACTTATATGGTCATCTGTCTTGTTTTGTCAGAATGGATTGCAAAATATTCTTCAAGGTTCAACTACTATGTAGGCTAAAAAGCAGAATGCAAAATATTTGTGTCTTTTTACATATCAACTTGCACTCACTTGCACCCACTGAGGGACAGAACTAAAATAAAACTAAAATAAAGACTTAAAATGTAACATCTGTCTCCCTCTACTTCTGAAACTACACTATCTGATGAGATATGACACTAATGTCTCCTAATATTGACTGAGGAGCAACTTCCAGTAACAGTAATAGATTCATCTTGACAACATGCTATTCAATGTCAAAAACATGCCCTTGGCTCTGTCTGGAGGGATCTTTCTGCTGTTTTGGGAAAACAGCACCAGAGAGAGAGTCAGGGTTAAAGTGGGTGTAAATGTGTTTAGCAGGCTGATCTGGATGTTCTGCCTTGTTAATTCTCCCATTGCTTCAACAGACTGGAACAGTTAGTCTCATGTGATGTGGAAAATCCCTGTGCACATGACATCCATTAAATATAGGGAAAAATTGGACACAGTAATGCAAGTGTGGTCCCACATGTGCTGAACAGAAGGGAATAATCCCTTCGCTCACACTACAGTCTTCCTAAACCCACTTGGTATGTGTCTGGCCTTCTTTGTCTAAGTCACCCTAACTCACGCTCAGCCTGTTCTTCGTGAGCAACTCTCTGCCCATTTCTGCACAGCTGCTTTATAGCAACTTGTTACATAGCCTGTTGCTTATACCTCATGTACAGGATTCTGCATTTGTTTTTTATTGACTTTGTGTGGCTCCTGTCAGCCCATGACTCCCGTCTGTTGTGGTCTCTGAATAGCTGCTGTACACTCCAGTGCATTAACAACTGCCCACAATTCATGGACATGCTGACGGTACATCCGTCTCATCACCAAGCTGAGTAAAAAAGATGATAAACACTCTCAGTTCCAGTACTGACCCCTGAGGAATGCCAAGAGTAATGAGCTACCAGCTGGTATGGGAAGAAGCTGGCATAACAAGCGGAAAATCAATCCATAGTTCCTTGTAAAACAGGGATTGTGCCAATAGAAATCTCTTGAAGTTCAAGAAGGAAAAGTGGAAAATTCTGTGTTCGGGGTAACCCTCTGCATCACTGTGGGCTGAGAACCAACCGGCTGAGTACTATCTCTGCTGTAAAAGAATGTGGGGCTGATGATGGACATAGGGTTAAATATCCATCAACACAGCACTCCTGTCTGAGTAAAGGAAACCACACACTAGACTACAAGGGGAGCATATGTGATTAGGGGACTCTAGGGGACTGTTTGGAACTACTAGGGGCTATATGCCTATAACATATAGGGACAACACGGCAGGCAGACCAGAGGAAAATATCAGCTTTCTCCACTCAGCATTGGTGATGCTATAACTGAAACACTGTGGCTACTTTTGGCTCTCCACCTCAGGAGGGATGTGGAGATATGGAGAGGTTAGTTCCAAAGACAATGAAGCCCAACTCGTCTCACTAAAGCCAGTATAAGGAGGTGCAAAAGCTACCAATCATTTATGCGTTATTAGAATGGACGCTGGGGGAAAAGAATCCATCAGGAAGCTGGACTGCATGGGGAGAAACTACCCAGAGAGGATGGGTAATTTCCATCCTTGAGATTTTCAAGACCCTGCTGAACAAAGTCATTGCTAATCTGATCTAAACTACATGAGTAGTTGGACTTTATAACCTCTCAGATGTCACTTTGAAACAGAATTTCTGTAAGTATTCAATTTTCATAATTCTTTAATTATGAAAGTATACTTTCCTTCTTAGTGTTCATCACCATAAAATCAGCAAATTGTAAGGTTCTAATGGGACTTTCTTGATCTCATACTAGTCTTAGAATTTTGTGGGGCATCATGGTTTAAATTCAGATGGCAGCTAAGTACCACACAGCCACTCACTCTCTGGTAGACACACACCCACCATCCTGGGAGGATGATCAGAAAGAAGGTAAAACCTGTGGGTTTTGATAAAAACCATTTAATAATGGAAATAGAATATATAAATAACGCACCCATCTGGATGATGGCTGAAATCTTTTTCCAACTCACTTGGGAATAGAGATCAAGTGGCTACCTCTTGTTCTGCCTCATCCTCCTTTTCCCCTGATAGTCCTGCTTCATCCACATCTACTAAACAAACTGACTTTCATGGCCATTTCTTCTTGTGTATCAGGCCAATTGATACTGGCATGGGTTGGTTCTCTGGTTCAGCGCAGTGCCTGTCACCAGGCCTGGAGCAGCCACAGTGTCTGTCACAGGAGATGGAGTAGCTACAGTGTCTGTCAACGTGTTTTCAGATACAGACACCTTCTTTTCCCCTTAAGGGTACTGATTAGTGCTGAACAGGGCTTGGTGGGCATGCGTCAGGTCCCAGCACCTTGCAATGGTTCATGTCTCTCTGGAATTGCCAGGGTGACAGCATTATTTTCCAAATGTTTTACTGTTTTTTTCAGATTCTGCACTTGTTCAGGGGTAGAGTTCCAAAAAATTGAAGGCATCCAGTCCTAGGCATTTGCCTGTTCTATCCCTTGCACACTACCACTCATAGTTACCCAGCCTAGGGCAGATCTCTAGGTGATATTCTTAAATAGTTGTTAAACCTTAGAAAAGCTCTGGAACTCATTCAGCAGAACATCTTAGTACCTAGCAACAGGTTCATCATGCTGGTTTCAATATCTCAGTGATATTCGAAATTTTCCAAGTTCTCAAATGATTCTTCCCCTTTCCCACTAAACTGGTGTAAAAGGGAAAGATGCTGTAAGATATCTCCTCCATTTGCTGGGCCTCTGAGAAGAAAAGGTTAAAAGTGTAACTATTAATGGTTTCAGATTGATGACTCCCAAAGTACAGAGACCACAGCATTGCTGAGTCTGGTTTCAGACTGGTTTCATTACCAGCAGTTCTATCATATCATGAGCCAGTGTTACAAAGTACAGCAATGTGATAACCTTAGCCTTGTTCCCACGGGTGGTAAATTCCAACAGGGAGCATACACTGCAAACAAGAAATAAGAAAATTAATAAGAAAATTAACTCTATCCCAGCTGAAACTAGGACACAAGACTCCACCAACACTCAGGGAATCCTCAAAACGGTCGAGGCAATATCTTCCTCTCAGGAAGACAAGAAAAAGGCAGACTTCTTTCTTCATTTCATCTAATCCTCGTTATCATAGGCAACCATGTAATGACTATATTTGACAGATTTGCTACCTTTATGAACTGAAGATACTGTCTACGCTGAAATACTCACAGGTGCAATATTGAGGCCGTACGGATGACTGAGATGGAAACACAGTTCACAGAAAGTACTACTCTGTTCTTAAGAATCTGACTGCCTCCTAAATCTGATGGATTTCCTTTTTGTTCCTACCCAGATAGAAAGCATTCTAATTAAAGACTTCTGAGATAGTTGCATTTGGTTAATTCATTGTAAGTTTGGTTTCAAACAAAGGTTTCCCCAGGAAAACAGATTCCTTTTGCAATAATATGGTGGTTACTTGCTCCTTCTTTACTTTCTAAAGAGATGTTTCAGTATCTTGTAAAGCCTTTAATACTTCCAACATCTTCAGGCATTTCTAAAAGTAAAGTCTCATACGTGAACATCTTCTGCTAGAGCTGAATATGAGCAATATACCCAGATTCAAAAAAATCTCCGAATTTAGAATACAGATCTTAGTCCTGATTTGACCTTCACGAATGACCTTTTCATTTTAGTATTGAACAGCAACAGAGTCCCTGTGCTGAATACCATTTACTTGGAGACCATTTAAGTTCAATATCTTTTATGTGAGGTTCAGTGTTCTGATATCTCATTTTACATGAAAATATAGTGACTTGGTTAAATGACTTAGTGCTGCAAAGTAGGTCAATGTAAAAAGTTCATCTGTATCCAAACATAACAAGGTTTTTACTGCAGGAACCAAAGAGTATGTCTTTACCCCACAGCAATCCAACAAATCCAGTTCCTCATTTATATGAAAACAGAAATACAACATAAAATTTGAGATTTGTATGACACTTAGGTTTTCCAGTGACAGATACAATGGGAAAACAGAAAGACAAAAAAGATTATTCTGCTAACAATTGCACAGCTGGTCTTGCCATAGGAATACCAGGTTTACCTGCTTGGTTTAAGCTCAAAAGAAAACTGGTAGAGAGGGAAGCATTTTTGCAAAATAAAATAAAAGCAATATGCAGTTTTCTCTCTAATCTCTTGATCTTCACTCACTCCCCCAAACTGTGAAAATACCTGAGAAAAAAAATCTATCAAAATGCAGGTAAAGAATCTCAAGAGAGTGACTAGTCACCTCTGCTGTGCCCTTCAGATACTTGCTACAGATAGGTGATTAGTAAGTAGAATACAAGGCTAATAAAACCTGTGTTATTTATTCTGCAGTGCAGTTCTTTCTGGGGCATATTTTCTTAGAAGACTGATCAGTCTATTTATTGTACAAACTTGAAAAATGCAAAATGATTAGACACAGCAATTTTTAAAAATCCTGCTCTTTACATCAACAGTGCTGTAGTCCTTCCGCTATTGCCTATGCTAGTGTGAAAGTTGAAGTTCAGCCACCAGCACGGAAAAATATCTTGAAGGGCAATTTGACTGCTTTATAACGAGGGCTGGGGGAAAAAAAAGCTTTTGACCTTAACAGTGATTCACTAAGTTTACAAGGAAAGTTTTACATGAGGGGAAAAAAGGCTGCTTAATGCACAGAATATTACTATGTAGATCAACTATAACGCCCTTTGCTCCCCAGCCTGCTCAAACTGAAGAGAGTGACAAAACTCTCTCTTTCTGTAAACTTTGTATCTGAGACTGGAATTTCTCTAAAGTAATTACTTAAAATAGTGGGGACTGCCTTAAATTTTAACAATTTTGATTTTCACAGGTGCAAAAGTACTTATGTTGACATAATCTGGAGTTCTGTTTTCCCTTCACACCTAACGATCAGCTGGCTATACTGGGTTTTGACTCACAAGAGCTTTTTTTTAAAAATAGGACTCCTGTATGACCATGGTTGTCACAGAAGCTAGCGAAGTTCTGGATACAGTTATTCTATATCCAGAATAAAAAAATCAAACAAATACACTCCAATCTGGAACCTATATTAAAATTCTCATCAACTGTCTTTGAAATCCTACCAACCCTGGTGATTTAGGATCACCAGTTGGTCAACAGAGAGATGACCAAAGTGCTTTTCATCTCTTTTGTTTCTTCTTTGGGCTAACTGGGAAATGAATTCTTAAAAATGCCAGAAAGACAATCTGCTTTCCAGACCTGTCACTCCTCTCAAGACAGAAATTTCAGTGTTAACAATACCTATGATGCAGAGTCTAGATGCAAACCATAGGGAAAATGTACTACTTGTACTTTCACTGGTATGTTTTCTACCTAAAACATAAGTATGGAGGAAATAAGAAATGAATCCTTTGCTCATTACTGGAAGACGGAGTTACAGGAGTTGTGACCTGAACTGTGCCTTAAAAATTATGACAATTGCTTACCTCTAAGCATCCATTCCAAGCAGCAGAAATACCATGACTGCCGTAGGGAAAAAAAAAATGACTTAATGAAAGAGAAATACTGGGCCCCATACAACATCCAGCTTTTCCAAGGACTTGTGTGTGTCTACACCAGGAGTGAAAGGGCACAGTCCAGAGGACTCCTTTCACGGATTTCTCAATAAAAGGCTGCTGAAAGGTGTACAATCTTATTAGATGTATTCTGCTCCATTATCTCTCAGGACAGAGAGGTGAATCTTTCACACACATTTCTAGTAATAAAATGTAGTAAAGTGGACTAGATCTTGTAGTATTAATTTTCGTCTAAAGGCATGAAGATGTCTCACAATAAGCAATAACATAGTCTGGCACTCTCCAGCACCTCTTTCCAGCTCCATTCAGTTTAATGGGCCCTGCTGATCAAGTTATTCCCCTAATGATACAGAGGGAGAAAGATGAGGAAATGCCACGATTTGACCGAATCTGATCCCACCAGAAGAGAGACCAGTGATGTGAGCGCACAAATGGAGTTTTAATAATTTCTGCTGGCTCAAGGCTGGGAGTTGACCTCACTTAACAATAGTGAAGATAACAGGAGCAAAGTCCTGTGTCCTGTCCCCATTCACTTATACAGCACCAGAATAGAAATCCATTGGCATTGTAATGCAATGCCCATTCAGGGGACCCAAATATTTGACATCCAATTCTGTGAGACTTATAGAGAGCAGGAGCACCAACTACTACTTAGTGCACAAGTAGGATAATGAGCTGGTGGTTTCAGCTGTGCCACTTCCTTTTTACCTTCTCTGACCTTAGACAAATCATTTTAACTTTCTCTGTTGATATTTAGCCTTTCACAGGCACAGTGAGAACCTTGTAAGAACATAGCTACTGTTAAGTGTACAGCATTTTACTCATGAAAAAGGATTCAAATCTTCCTTTCAGAGATGGATAATAAAGTCAGTTTCTGACAGTAAACCAAGCAAAATCCCTTGAAAATACAGTTTGATGGGAATTTGCATCTTGCTTGATGATTCATTTGAGAGATGAAAGCTTTTTTTATTATAGGAAAAAATGAACTTAAAAGACAAAACTACTGAAAAATAAACCCTAAAAGCCTCAGTTCATGATTTCTTCTTCTTGAGCTCTAGAAAATAAATATTCTGAACATTCATTTTATCAGGGCCTCTTAAACGGAATAATTTAAGGGAAAAACAAACAGCAATTGTATGATTGTAAAGAGAAATTAGCATTTTGCTCAAAAGGAATAGCAATTAGCAATGATGACATTGTGATTTATACTAATTGAGATTAAGTCAGACAAAATGGCAACATTAGTAATCATTTGAAGTACTGTATTACTCATTATACTGTGCTTTGTAAACATCTCTATTGAAATTAAAAAGTAATTAGTAGCATTTCAGTAATTTAATTCACTGTAATTAGGATTTTAAGGAAACTACAGCACTGCTGCTGGAAGCCTTTAAGGTTTTCAGCTGAAGGAATAGTGGGGTTTTTTAAATCAGCTTTTCGTGGTGGCTCATTTTCTGTGGTCCACAGAGGGAAATGATATCATTGGAGGTAATACGAAGGTATTCATCAGAGATGGCTTAGAATGAACCTATTTATCAGTCTTAATGCAATGATGTGAACTCACTGGCTTAGAGAGATACTAGTAGGGTTACAGGGCCACATCTAGATCTTGATTCAAAGTCAGTCTTCACAATGAATAAGTAAAATTGTTACTTTCAAGGGAACCTAACTGTGTCCAGTGTAAAACAAGTTGCCATCTAAGCAGAACACGTGGCATGAAATGGTCCTTCTTATATAGGATCCAGTAAAAGGAGACACTTGAGCCATGTATCCACCAAGTGGATACAAACAAGCAAGCATTCATCTCTGAAGATAGGGTGTGTCTGCAGAATTACCCTTTTCAATGATAAAAGCACACACTGGCAGAATATGCAGAATATTTGACACCCTCCAGTGTGAGCAGTCAGCTGGCTCAGGGAAGGTGTGAAGCCCATATCCTACCTAGTGTATCCCACGAACCTTCACAGGACTTCCTGCTGGATGTGCTTAAAGACAGTATATTAAGGGGCTGAGAAAACAAATTGTGTAATTCTAATGCAAAAAAGCCATCCCCATCTGTATACAAAAGAAAGTGGGATAACACAGAAAAACTAGTTACCGACAATGGCTGCAGCACTACAGGAATGCTGTTTAAGGAATCCAAAGAAGGAGCTTGAAACTCAAGCGCTGCACGTCCAGCTCAGACCTTTTGGTTTAAAGAGACAAATGTTTTATTTTTCTCAGTCTCTCCTGATGGGGCTATTTCAGTGGTGCTAAATAATTTAGCACTTACTGGGGTACAAAACTGACTCACTACTCTGAGTCATACACAAGAGGGAATGCAAGTCCAGGATTCACAAACTGAGATTTTAACAAGTCTCATTATTGTGACTGAATACCTGAACAGCCAAGATGTTGTTTAACAGGGCTGGCCTTCTTTCTGTCCTACTAAATATTATGTAAGAAACTTTAAACTAGTTTCTCTTAAAGTATGGAAAGATATGGTCTGAGTCAAAACTGCAACCTGCAACCAACTAAAAGCATACTGTCATGTCAATCTATATTAAATTGTGTTAAGAAAATTAAAACTGATTGTAGGATTGCTGAAAGACAATAGAGCTGAAAATCTAGTTCTGACTGTCCTCACAGGAGTGTTAAAAATGGCTCAAAAATGAAGATTCAGTTCCACTGTATTCATTACAAAATAATCACAAGGAAACTGCAGTGATTAACGTTTTCTGGTTTCAAATTCAAAAATGAAAATAGTGCTTGAGACACCAGAGTAAAGTATACTTGCTGTATTTATCTTATCTTTATCTTATCTTTATCTTATCTTTATCTTTATCTTTATCATCTATCTTTATCTTTATNTATCTTATCTTTATCTTATCTTTATCTTTATCATCTATCTTTATCTTTATATCTTTATATCTTTCTCTTTATATCTTTATCTTTATCTTATCTTTATCTTTATGTTTACTTAGTGAAGCACTGTAATTTCTTAATAAATATAGCAAAAAAAAGTGCAGCATGGTAAGTGTCTCTGGCACAAGTAAAAGACAAATTACCACAAAAAAAAGGACTTTTTTTTCTCACAGATGGGTTGCAGTAAAGGAATGGCAGAACAGCACAAAAAAGGGTGGGGAAAGAACAGGGGTGCCTGGCTCCTGCTAGTGATCTACTTTTCACCACCCTTTTATAGGCTTTCATTCATTTCCTTTGGTCAAATCTCTATGGATATGCTCCATTGCTCAGGCTCCATGCCCGCTTTATGCAATCCTTGCCCCATTTGCCTTCTTCTTAGACATTTCTTCGATGTATCTTTAGGTAGGGGACAGAGCTGAAGGAAAAGGATCTAATCTGTGGGGCTCCCCAACACTGCCATCACAGCCTTGTGCTTTTCTCATTTTAGAT
Source organism: Rhagologus leucostigma (assembly GCA_013397725.1). NCBI lineage: Eukaryota > Metazoa > Chordata > Aves > Passeriformes > Rhagologus > Rhagologus leucostigma. Next base: position 2,044,581 of record VZTD01003430.1, on the reverse strand, counting down.
GTGAGCCCTTTTTACACGTATTATCTCATCATTGTTTATTTGCAGTATTTCATTTTTTTAAATCTACCCAATCCTGTAGTTTGGTTCCACAGTCTGAAATCTGCTCTTGGAAGTCTTGTCATCAATTTAAAATGTCATTTGGGCTCTTAAGTAACAGTTGGTCAGAAATTTTAGTTATACCAAACGGAAAGTGAGGAGAGAAAAGTACTCTTGATACAGAGGGGGTTAGGATTTAAGGGTTAATTTCTTGTTGTGGGCATTACTGGTATTGCTAAATTTTGCAGCTGCTTGTTAGACAATGTATATTGCTTGCTCAATACTTATTATGCTCGCCAAGCAGAAGGGGGAGGATGTAAGGCCATTGATAAGGAGTAGAGACCGCGACTCCAGGTCCAGGTTTTGAATCCTGGAACCAGTTAAAACCAGCCCTGGAGTTTGAACTTGGACCAAGAACTTAGAAAGCACGCGCAAGGAAGTGAGGTAAAAAGTTCAAGCCTGAGGAAGACCTTTACCTCATCCCAGAGACTCCGGCCCACGACCACCAGGCGGCAGTGTGCAGGTGCATTAAAATGCTAATGACTTTTGAACTAAATATAATATGAAGCGGGGACAGATAATGAATATGGATAGGCATATTGTGTAATTTACTGCATATGTAACTTGTAACCAGATATATTTCAAGCCGAGTGCTGTTGAGGGTGTGCATGCCTTTGGAGGAACGATCTCCCATGCACCTCGGCCAATTCAACATATCTACTTTACAACTTTAATTAGTTGTGTAGTCTGAATTCCACACATCACTCTGACATCTGTTTTTATGCCTGAGTTGGGTCTGATCGCTGTCGAAGCCATATGACTTGGCATATGTTAACAATGATAGGCTTCCCTGCCTTCTTCTGGGTTTATTTCGGTTATTTTGGCTTTAAGGCATGAAAGAATGTTCCTCTCTTAAGAGACGTTCTTCCATTTATGGCAGATGCCTACCTGATTTTCCTGCAGTCACTGGAAGAGGGGTGAGAAGTTGACTTAGAGTGCTTTACACATACCTGCAGGATTCTTTAGGAAGCAGGAAGACTGCATAGCAGCCCAGGGTACTGTAAATGAGCATATTTAAACAGGTTTCTGAAGTAATTTAGTGTTAGAGGCTCCTTCTGTCACTGCATTCCCCTGGCAAAAGAACTACTAGGACTTTTTTAATCCCCACAGACAAGGTAGAACTTGAGTGGGCTCACTATACATTAAACTTAACCTAAACAGTTTTGTCTTGGCTTTGATATTGTTGTATTACACCTAAAAATAGAGACTGATTTATGCATACCATCTACTCTATTTATTTTTAAATTTCTTTTTTAAATTATCTCCTAGATCAAATTAATTTTTGACTTTTTATTTCCTTAGATGCTTAGTTTTTACCTTTTCATTTTCTCCACTGTGTTCTGTTCCCATCCATCACCTAATTCTACCAGATGGAACACAAACTTCACAATTTGAAATCAAGCTACCCCATCCACCACTTTTAAGTACTTTCAGAATTAGATAAAATTAATCAATCTGTTTTCTGACTGTGAAAGAACTATTGATATTCTTCCTGATTCTCCTGAAAAATTGTTGTTTTCAAAAAGAGCTACAGAATCTGTAGAGGTTGCTCTTATAAATAGTAAATAAACAATCACACACCACACAGTTGCAACTAGCTTTGGAAATGCAACTCACTCAGTGACAGCTGAAATCTCTCTCTCTGTTAATGTGTTCCTTGCCCATTTGTGAGAATGTGTGGATCTGTAGTTGGAGGGTTTTGTATAGAAACATAATGCCAGGGAGACAAAAGCTTTATGATCCATCGGGGTCATTCCACAGGATAAAGAATTTGGTAGTTAGCATATTGATAGTTCATTGTAATTAATGAAGGCTGACATGCCACTTGAATTGACGTAATTTGTTCCTGTAATCACTAGTGATTCTACTGCCCAAATTGCTCTACTACCTCCTCAAGCTCCATTAACAAACTTCCTTTCTTCTGCACAGGTGGTTTCTTTTCTCTTTTTCCTTCCTCTTATAAAGACAATAATCATTGCCAACTTACTATCTAAATAACGAATATAAAGGAGGATGGGTCCCAGCTCCATCAGGGCTTTACTTGTCTTTAAATCAAACTATCTCTTTTCTCCACAAGAACAGCACTTTTATAATTGTCACCATGCCAGTTAACTGAGGGTTCAGCTTTCCTCTGGTGCTTGTGGGTAGAAGTTCCGAACACATTTACCAGCTGCCAAATATGCACAAACACACAGAGATCAAATAAATACTCCAGTCAATGATACTGGAATACTGGGAATTCACTTAAGAAGATGCAGATCAATGGCATAATATGAGGGTCTGAGGGTTTGGGAATCTCTCTTCAACAAATTGATATTTCTGTTATTTTTAAAAAGAAATTAATAGCTGATGCATGTTGATAGTTTTGTAAGGGATACTAATGTCCTCGTTACATTCCACTACTTATTCCACTACTTTTATATGTATTTCCTCTTCCTTAGGGAAAGTTCTTTATACTACGTCTGCCTCCCTTTAAGTAAGAAGAGCTGGATACATCTCCTAAGTCAGGAACATTTCTAGGTCAGCTTTGCTTTACTTCTGTCAAGGAAAGATTGTGCCACCTGTATTTCATTCTGTACAATTGTCTTGTTTTGTTTGAAGGGAACAAGGCTCCCCTGGCAACAGCTGCTAGAAAGAGACTGGCTGGGATTCTTCCCATGTTACTTTACAAGAGACACTCCAAAAAAGTCAACCCTATCTTGAAAAAGGAGCTCTAAATATGGCTTAAGAAGGATATATATGTGACAGGATTGGGTCTTTAAGCAAAAATAAGGGAGTGGTCTGAATTTGACTAATACTCCATCCCAAGTCCTAAACTACTATTCCAAGATTATAGTTATTTCTTTAGAAAAGCCAACTTTATGAGACTTCCATTATACTAAACTTTTATTTTTGTTACCTTTAAAATTTATTGTTAGTCTACTGAACACAGCATAATTACTCTGCAATTACAGTGATGTTAAAAATTGTAAACCAAGCAATTAACCTTATGACTACAGAAGTATGTATTCAGTACAAGTAGCAAAACATGTTAGTTCAGAATAATGACACTGCCATGTACTGAGTGTGAAACTCATGAGATGATGATGAATTCACTTCTGTAGTTAACCTCCCTGTTACATGAATTAGCTGCAGTTACTGATATAAAACAAATCATCCATTATATAATTGCATCGCAGTTTAAGAAGAAAAAATGTATCAGGGACACACTCTTGCAACCTGATTTATCTAGTAAAGCCAAATAATCTCATTCTATAGGCAACAGAAAAAGAATCCCCTTTCTGAGAACATTTTTAAGACCTTGCCACAGTTTTGAAGATTACAGGTCTAGGTCTATGTTTTTGCCCTAAAATTTCAATGCAGACAAGTAAGTGGACAATTTACACTATTTCCACAGTAAGACCTTTAGCCCAGACCTCAGTGTGGTGACTGTTGGTTCAGTGCATGCAGGGTAGACTTATACTTTGATTTCTGAAGGACAGGTAGCTTAGTCAAAGCTCTGCCTTGGTTTTGCTGCCTGACATAGAAACATCTCAGAGAAATGATGAATTTTCTCTTCTTCCTTTCACAAAAATTCAAAGCACGAAGAATGTATGTGTGTGGAAATTCCAAATGGATAGTAGTATAAAAAGAGCTAGCTACTGAACCCTGGCTAAATTATATGCTGCAGGAGATAACAATTTTATTATTTCTATATTAATTTGCTCTCTTATTTCATGCCAAAAAGCAACACAGAAAGCTGAAAGAATTTCTTCTGCGGCAGAGAAGTTAGCTCTTGAAGCTTACAGTTGGATATGAGCGCCCTTGTCATGTGCAAGGTTTGAGAAGTAACAGTACAAAAGCGTCAAGAGGTTCTGCGAGAAATCTGGCCTATCCATTGCAGAGTAATGTTCTGTTATTATCTGTAAACTCCATGTGATTCTTTGCTTAAAAAATCTCTCTCCACTGGTTGAATATCACCCAATACTAATACACCACAACTGCAGCTGTTTACATTTCTCCCCGTGTTCCCAAATCAAAATCTCATAGATTAGGGAGCTGGGTTTGATTTGTTAGTCATAATTAGAAAGATAAACTGCAAACATGTAATTCTATTTTGTCTCTCTAAATTTCCTTAATAGTTTTAATTTCTCAATTCCTAGATTGAAGTATTCATGAACTTACTATGTGCTGTTGCAGTTTCACCGTTCGCTGTATTAGCAGATACATTCTAGTTATGAGTAAAACTTTATTTTGTATGATATAAGTAATATATCCTTTTGAAATAAAACACAACACCAAGTACTCTTAACCGGTAGAACTCAAACTATTTTCTAAAAGAACTGTCCTATTTTTCTCTTGAGGAAACAGATGCACAGACTTGTGAAATAAATTTCCAAGACTTTCAGGAATGGTAATAATATTGAGGAAGAGAAAACCTCTCTCTTGAGCTCAAGAGCAATGCTAATTTTACTAGTGTTCATTATAAAGGTCTAATATAAAATACTCTGTTCAAAAGCATGAATATGCGTATAAAATTTAGGCAAGATAAAATATTTAAGAAAAATAGAACCTTGCCAAGTCCTGAATTCTCCCTCTCTTGCTCATAGTCAATGACTGTAGCAACATGCAAAGACTCATTTTACATCAAGTACTCTGTGCTTTTGACAGTGAAATTTATTTGAAAGAGGTTTAATCCTTTAATAATCTAGGAACCTGAAGGAAATGAATGATTAATGTAGTTTCTTTACTTCACAGTTAAGATCAGAGCAGGAAGAATCTCCTGTTTCTCACAGACAAGAGCAACTCAATCTTATAATTAAACTTTTTCTGTTAATCTGTAGAATCACAAAACAGGTCTCTGAAAACAACCTTTAACCAAGGTATTTAGTCTATTCATGTTAGGGACTTCCGCCAGGTCTTTTAAAATATGTAAATAAAAAACACATCAGTCCATTTTGCAATAACTGACTCGTAATGGCAGAAAGCCCATGAGGATTAAACACAGATAGAATCAAAAAGTGGTAAATTTGAAAATGTAACTGTTGTCATGAGGTGTACATAGTTCCCTGGAGATCAAAGTTAATAGGAAAAAACCAGTAGGAATTTTAGGTTGGGAATTATGAGACAGAAGGTAAAAGGGAAAGGTAGGTCACGAACTTTTAAGCTACATAGGTGATTAAAATAATACTGTGGGAATTATGTCAGAGGGAGCACAGCCTCAGAAACAAACTGCTAAGAAGGGGGTGAAGAAACTACTGCATTGAAAGCCAAAGATTTAAAAGAATAAATGCAAAGAAGAAACCTTGCCAGAAGGGATTCTGTGGAACAAACAGTTTCTGTTGAATGCAAAGTCAGAAAATGTATAGCACTTATTTACCTCTTCTTCTGTTTTCCCAGGAATTAAAAAGACAGCTTCAGACAGTTCTCTGACGAACAACTCCTTAGAAGTCCAGTAGGAGGCAGAGGAAAAGGTTAGGCCAAGATAAGAAGTCATTTTCGTGTCTTTATTAATGTGCTGGGATAAAAAGATGTAGATACTGAATAAAAATCTTAAAAGACCAAATCGAAAGACTATCAAAGAGAAGTAAGTAAATCAGAGGAAAAAAAAATTCAAACTATTCATAAAGAACCTCTTTTCTTGGGAAGACATGACAACTGGAAAGCACCAAACCTTCTTGTAATCTTCTCCTTAACACCGAATAACTTTCTCGAGTCTGATATTTACTTATTTGGAAGCTATTTTTTTCCAGCCAGCTGGAAGAGACTACCTTACCCCTCTCCCTAGAGTCCCACTTGTTCACTTTTACTTTGCCACCTTTGATTTATCACCTGCTAAAATGGAGGAAGAATGGAATGCAGCTCTTGAGGCCGGAATCAATACACGTTTCATGCTGAGAAGCAATAGAGTAAAACTTTGGGGAACAAATGTCACCAAAATTGTTTGTGTTGGAATTGTTTGCTTATTGTGAAGTACATTTGCATTGTGACAATGGGGTTTTGCTAAATGCACTAAAAACTGCAGTAAAAGTTTGCAAAATATAGCAAAACAGTTTTTAAAATCAGCGAGATTTTAAGAAATCTATAGCATACAAGGAAGGTATTATGTGGTTACTTTCAGAAAACATTTTCAAGTATTTTATTTGCATCTGTAGTTAAGCTATGAGAACCATAGATGTATTTTTTGATGCAAGCTTTATAAGACTTACTGTGGTAAAAGTACAGCAAAAGTACAAAGTTCAAAATCTCTCTTCACTGATATTCCTCCCATCACTTGCAATGACATGCCTTCTCTAGGCCAACACCTCCATGGACTCTCCATTAGTAACAATGTCAAAATTTAGTGTCCCTACCTCTACTATGCATTCTGCTGCAATTGAGTCTTCTCATATCTTTACACTTCTGAAAAATAGAAGACACTATATCATTTAATGTTTTTTCTTCAAAACAGTTCTTCCACGTAATTCCATCTACAGAGTTCCCGTGTTTCCCTAGGCTTTCCCTCACCTTTTACACTTCGAAAACACTTTGTAAAAACTATTCACCTTTGATCATACCTGAGTCAGACCGGGGATTTATTTCAGTTTGTCTGTTAGCTACATGGACTCTTTATTAGTTAACTTGCTTTCCCATCCAACTCTTTACATATTAAATGAGATAAAGCCATTCCAATTTTTTTCTCTTTCTCCTCCTCTCTTTCTGTAGGTTACCTCCTGTAACTGTGTATTTGCGGATCACAAGAATTTCAGAAGAGTGGTCTTTATATTTTTGCAAGTAGTTCTGGGCATACTAGAAGTGCTTATACATTAATAAAAAGGAAATAGAACTCCAATCTTCTTACAAAACTGAGAATATATACATGTTTTAATCCCTTCTCCAGAGAGACAGGAAGAAACTAGGATTGAACTAAGTTTCATTAAAGTCTCAGGGGATTTATTTGCCAGAATGTATCCATGTTTGGGTGCATATATACACATATGTATGACTCCCATACATTTCTACACAGATGCAGTTTTTGAAGTGGAATAGAAATCCATATGGTAGTTGCTAAATCACAAGAGACTTCACAGACGAATTGCTATCTAAAGTCCTGATGAGGTGAAGTATTTTGATGTACTTTGCCTCATTTGTATCTCTTAATTCTGATGCTTTATTCAGTGACTGGATTTTGAAATATAATTGGTTTTAGCAATTTCATTGCACCTGACACACAGGATTTGATGTTTAAATTAAGCTAAGCATCTTTAAAAATATAAGGTTTCAAATAATGCTTTCCAATTGGCAGTTCCAATATCTAGCCAAATATCCTCTGTCCTCTTCCTCAAAATGGAAAAAACATGTATCTTTTTAATTTTCATTATAATATCTGTGTTTTTAATGTTCTACAAAACCTGGAAATCTGAAAAAAATAACATATTTATAATTTTCTGAAAAAAACCCCAGTGTTTTGACTCACGCTGTTGAAAATTAAAAACCTTTTTCTCCTCCCTACAGTCCTTTGATTTTTTTAATGTTTTCATAGTAAATTTAAAAAAAAAACATTCTATTTTATTTTACAAAAGCAGGTAATTTTCAACCGGCTGAAAAAACAGATTCTGCTATTGAAATAAGCCCTTTAGAAGAAATTTGTCAGTCAAAATAAGAACAGGATATTCTCCAGGTCTCTTACCTCACACTTGGCAGGTGCACTGAGTTTATGTCTTAGGTTACAATGTAAGATGTAACCAAAAGTATGTATTCTATCACCATCTGTTAAAACCAGGTGGGGCAGTGTTCTTTACCTCTTCCATGACACATCCCTGATAACTCTCTCTGGAGGGATATCTTCTGTTAATGGGCCATCTAGCCTCTCTGCATGGCTCATAAAATTACATCAACCCATTGTGAGATGCTCTGCCCAGGGGGAGGAACCAAGCATTCCTACCTGGATGTAATCTGAGGTTTGGAACACCACAGGCAGCCCTTACCTACTGGATTCCCAGAGGACAAGAGCTACATAACCACCACTGGACCTTCTGAGGAGGATCAGATCCTCCTACAGGATTGCTTCTTCAACAGAACTGTATCTATCACCTCAAGAGGACTGCAGCCACCATTTAATTGGGCTACTACCACCACCCTGCCCAACAGGGTGTCAGGTTGTATCCTGATTCTGTCAGTGGTTTTGTACTATTGCATTTTTTTTTAATTTTCCTATTAAATTGTAGTTCTGATTTCAAGTCTCTTACTGGTTTGCTTTCAAACTAGTACAGTTTATTAAAATAATTTCAAGGAAAATAGAACAATGGCATTGATAGTCAACATCTTTCTTCTATGCACCCAGGAGCTATGCACCTAGGAGCTGCTGCATTTATCTCTAAAGCTCAGGCAATTAAATGAAAATTTTTCAGTAAAAAACCTCTTCAGTGAGAGTCTGTCTCTCTTGAGGAGATTTCCACACGACCAAAAAGGTCTGAACACTTCTAAATGAACATAAATAATTGCAGCACATGTTTAAAAAAAAAAAAGAAAAAAAAAATTCAGGGCTCCTTTCGTTAAATTTGAGCTGGTCACTTATGACTGCTCTAATGATACATTCTTAAGAAAATAATCTCAAGATATTGTCACTGGTCAGGGCAAACCTTGAATTCTACCTTTCCCTTCACTTCTTGGCATTGATGCTCTCTTTAGTGCCTTTACTAAATACTGACATGAGTATTAAACACGTTGATTGGTCTCAATGAATAAAATCGTTGTTTATACAGGTCATGTTTTTTGCTTCTCCATGTGATATTCAGGGACATGAAATATAGTCCTCAAATAAAATTGATTTCTTTCTCAAAATGGTAGTATATTATCTGAAATTAATTTTAATTTCAATCTGGATTAAATACATCACTGAAATTCAATGTGAGGTTATTAAAAGATTTGATCATAATTTTGAAAACTGTTGATATACTGGGAAAGAAGACATTCAAGTCAGGCTGATGTTTTTAACATTGATTCTAATTTATTTTTACCCAAACTGAAAAAAGAGATGAAAAATATTTAGATACAATCTGGAGTTTGAATCAAAATACGCTCTTCCAAAACATCTAAAGACATTTTCAGAAGACTGTCTAAAGATATTTTAGAAGACATAACACAAATGAAGGATTAATCAATCTCAGCTAGGCCATAGCTAGATGAATCAGTTTTGCACTCTTTAGTCTATATCTATTACTGTTCTTGTGATCTGCTTCAGGGAATAATTGCTGAAATATTGGTGCAATTATTCTGGAGCAGTGTGCATCCTCCTCACTCATGGCCTAGTCCTTTTCTAAAACCCATTTGCTATATCTACCCTGCATAGCACTTGGAGCATCCCCAGCTGGGAACATATTTCATAATCTGCTGGTCCTACTTAATGCAAGCACCCTTCAGCATGGCACACTGACCATCTGCCTGCCCTCATGTGCCACATGCCTGCACCAGCAAGTTTTGAAAACAGCCACAAGAAGCCAAACTCTTTTCAGAGTTCCTGGAGACAAAAGGCTGCACCTGCAGCTGCCACTGCTGCATTCCCAATGTGATGTGTTACCATCCTGTCAGGTCTGCCACTGCAGACCCTTGTCTGCCCATAACCAAGGTCGGTCTTGGGATAGGATATCAAAAAGAAATGAAGAATGGAGTTGCTGGTTACCTGTGGAGACTCACAATGTTGCACTGTGGCTCAAGGAGTCCAAACCAGGACACAGGCCTGGTCTTCTCAAATGCGGAGTAGAAGGGTCACTTCCCTGGACTTGCTGCCAGGGTGCACTGCTGGCTCACATACAGTTTGCTGCCTCCTGGGACACTTGCTTGCTTTTCTCTAGAGCTGTTTTGAACAGAGAGTTCCCAAAGGTACAATTGTGCAGGGTTATTTTTTGCTGACTGCTGCACCGCCTGCCTCCCTCACGCACCATGTTTTGCACTCAGACACAGCTCCCACATAACCTGCCCTCAGAGGCCAGTGGCAGCTCTCCTGCCGGGTCTACCCGCTCCCCACTCGGCCAGTTCCTGAGGGGCTGCAGCCTGTGGGCAGCAAGGAGGAGCCTCCTGAGGGAACCTCCAGCAATACTGAGGGGTGCTGACTCCAGAAATGGATATGAGAACCCCTTGGGAGCCAGCCTCATACCAGGTGGAGACTGAGGTGAGAGAGGGCTGGGGAAGGAAGGCTGCTGCAGGGGCTTGTGAGGGACAGCTGGTGCCAGTTCCTGCCCCTCATGGGCCTGCTGGATATGAGCAGGCTGTGGGCCGGCCATCTGGGATTGCTTCCAGCTACTCTGTGAGCCTGTCACACTGCTGCTGTGACAGGCAGGAGCAAGCTCCTGACCTGCTGAGGAAACAATGTGCAAGAGCAGCAGCAGCACTTTTGCTGGCGCGTATGCTTGAGGATTCTGAGAGCGAGTAGGGGTGAATGAAGTTTTTTGTCACTCCTTGCAATGACATTTTGACAAGTCATTTATTTGCTTCTCTTGTAGCTGCCATTAGAAATTATGATTATTCTGTTGTTGGATCTGACCGATAGATTGAATTTTGTACATCCAGTCCAGCAAAGAATTTAATTTTTCAATAGAAATGTCTATGCACTCACTGGTCTTACTTGTGTATGTTTATTGTTTAGTGTCTTACAGAGACAGGGACAGCAGCTATTTTAATTTGGTTGGGTTTTTGTAGTTGGTGTGGGTTTTTTTGGGCATTGCATACTTTCATTTTTCTGCCAGAATTACAATCTTCTGGGTCCGATTAGGTTCTCACCTCTGGTGATGCTTGCTTGAATCTTCAACCATCACTATCTCAAGAACAAAGTGAAAGGACTATTGAAGTGACCTGACTTAGTCTGAGGATTTGTCAGCAGCTGAAAGGGACATTTGTTCTCTCAGGCCTTGGTCACTAATAGTGTCAAAGACTAAAAATCTTTATGAAACAACTATTTGGTTTTCATATACAGTATATTCCATTTTGGATACAACTTTGTCATTTAATCTTTCAAATTATGTTGAGCATTTCATTCTCTCACAGATTTTTCAAGGCGGTTTCTGTGACACTAATGATCAAACACTATGAGTGACAGTCTGTTACAAGCTTTAATGAATTCAGAGTATATGGCATATATTGTCACTTACTAGAACATCATTCCCTTTCTTTGAAGAACCTCTTGTGGCCCTCATTTCAGAAGCAGATTTCTTCCATACTAGTAAATACAATTGGTTAGTGTAAAAAAGCTTGTCAGCGAGTAGGCTGGGGGTGCACAAGGAACTGCGAGGGGATACAGCCAGGATAGCTAACCCCAGCTGACCAAAGAGTCATTCCTTATCATATGATTTCATGCCCAGCAACAAAAGCCAGGGAAAAGAAAGAGGAAGTAAGAGACTTTTGGAGTTACTGCTTTTGTCTTCACCAGTAACTGTTACACATAGATGAAGCCCTGCTTTCTTTGGAAATGGCTAAACATCTGCTTGCTGATGAGATGTAGTGAATGAATCCTTTATTTTGCTTTGCTTTTTTTGTATAGCTTTCTCTTTGCCTATTGCACAAGTTTTTTTTTACTTTTACCCTTATGCTTCTCTTCATCCTCCCATTGTAAGGAGGGAGTGAGCAGCTGTGTGGGGCTTAGCTGCCTCCTGGGCTTAACTCACAATAGAAGTTGTTTTAAAAGCAGCACAGGAGTTTAACATCTCAGTAAACAGTGGAATCAATACAGGATTGGACCTGAGCATACTAAAGCAAGTTCTTCCTGAAAGTGATCAGTAGTGAAATACTCAATATTAACATATAAATGGTCATTTTTATGTTTCAAAGTTAACAAGCAATAAAATGAATGAAGCAGTTTAGCTGTCTTGCAGAAAATGCAGTAGATTAGCAACAGAATTCAAATTTAAAAAGAAAATCTATGTATTAAAGTATGTAATACATCTACTATGCATTATGCCATTCTTGAAAATAGAAAAGCTATCAACATACTTGTTATGTTCTGAACGATTATTCTTACTGTGAATCTTGAATACTGTGATTAGATGTCTTGCCAATAACTCAAAAAATATGCAGGTTGTTTACATCCTAAAAATGGAGATATTTTTTCATGTCAGTGCCTCTCTTCATCAGTTTAATTAAATAGCAAGATTGGACTTCATGGATATGTAATTTGCCAGTGTTTAAAGTATTAACCAAGAATTTTGTTCCATTTTTTACAGTGTCTCTGGCTAAAGACCCAGGTTATCTTCATTGGAATTCTTGCCAGGATTACTTCATAAAATACTCCATAACAAGAAAATTTCAAAATGAAGTGTTCTTTGGGGACCTCATAGTCTCCAAGCCCTCATTAAATTGCCATTTATACAATATGCTTCCTAACCACCAGGGTCACTTTGCTGTGAAGGTACATCACAAAGGGAAAGCAGTAAATCTCTGTGAATATTTCACAACCCTCTCTGGCAATTAAAGTTTTAAATGGCATCTTCTCTGCATAGCCAATAAAATGAGAATCATAAGGCAGCTGCAGGATAGCCCAGATAAAATGAGCCCACTGCTGTCTCATAATATTTCACATTGAGAGAAAGAACGCATACTAAACTGGAAGACAATATACATTGTTATGGCACCTCACTGTGCAGCAACAAAAACTTCTGTGGAGTTCTACTGACTCATAGGGCAAAATACTTTCAAGAGCTAATTTCAAATACACTGAGTATCTTTATCATCTAAGCATTTAGAGAATAAAAATCCATTTTCTTTCTCTCTGTTTGAGAAATGCAGTCTGTTGCCAAGGATCCGCTCTCTAACTGTGAAAGACCTTCATTGAATTCGGTCTGGACAATCTCTTCAGTGCTTCCCTTTTCCATTAAACTGGCAACAGGATTATATGGTATTTCCAGCCAATTTTAGAAGTTTTCAATCCACTGATCATGCTAACACTTTTTGCAGTAGCATCATGAGTGAGTGAGGCTAGAGTTGCAGAAGTTGGAGAAGAAGTTGGATGTTTCTTGAAAAAGTATTTTTGCTCCTTGTATTTTGGATACTTAAAAATGCTACAGAGAACTGTGCCAAAGCACCTCTGTTTTAGTGCAGAAAAAAGAAAGTCCAACATTGTACCCAAGCATTTTATGCCTAGGTACTTCTCAAATACTAGATAATTCTCCTATTGTCTGTGAAACCTAGAGACATTTTAAATTACATTTTGAAAAATGGGGAAACTAGGGAGGAAATTCTGGGAATGGTTCAGTGAGGGTAGAAAAGAAGGCACTGTCACATATATCTGGATGAATATATGAAAGATGCACAAATATGAATTTTATTACACAAAAATGGTAAACTAACATACGAACTCTTCAAGCTGTTAGTGATGATCCTTCACTCGTTACTTATTCCAGATATGGTATTTACAATTTTGTATGTGGGGACGTTTATTAACTCCTGTCACTGAATATTATCTTGCTGTAACAGTAGTCCATATGAATTAGTAAAAACAGTTATTTACCAGGTGACAACTTGAGGAGGTCAAAAAGTTCATTTGCTTTTTATAATATAAATTTAGAAAAATAAGTAAACAGGTAAGGCTGTCTCAAAATTACCTGCATGTGTCATGATAGTCTTAATGGAACTTAAAACCAAAGATCACTGATATATAAACATAAAAGATGTTAAGACTTATTAAATATTCTGAAGGGATATTTTCTTAGATGGCCCACTTACAAATTGTGTGTCTCTCATAATAAACAAGCCCATTAAATCATCAAGGCATGTAAATTTTAAAATGCTAGATTAAAATAAAACAATTATTTTTTATAGAAATCTTGTGTTCCAGAGTTTCCCAGCCTTCTTTAAAATTTCATTCAATTGTATAATAAGAGGTCACTTTTTGGCACAGAAAAAATTCCCTCAAACTATCAAGGTTATGAAATAGTCAATAAAGCTGCATAATTTTTAAGTAGAGATAATATTAATGAATCTTGACTCTTCGCATCTGTTACTATTGTAGGAAGCTCCATCACGGACCTGAAGAAGAGGAATAAGATGCTGTGTTGTTTTGCTGAGCAGATAGATGTTACTCAAGACTTGAATGTTGGAAGAGTAAGTCCTATAGAAACTTGCAGTTGGCAGAAAGCTGATTGTGAGGTAAAAATCAAACACGATGACTTTTTCATATGACTCTGCAATGCGTTGCATTCCAGTATTGCATACTACATGCATGATTTATTGCATATAGGTGTTGTGGATGCCCCATTCCTAGAAGTGTTTAAGGCCAGGCTGGATGAAGCTCTGAGAAACCTGGTCTAGGGAAAGGTGTCCATGGAAGGGGGTTGGAACTAGATGGTCTTTGAAGTCCCTTTCAGCCCAGGCCATTCTGTGATTCTGTGTTTCTATGATATGTGCTCCTAGCAGTGATGATTTTGCCATATTTTTGAAAAAGCAATCAAGCACTTACACTAAAAATCAAGAAACAATATAATGAAGTTATGTTTTTCATTCGATCTTTATGATCACAAGCACCTGTGACACTTTAAATCCCGTGAAAAGCCATTTTAGATTCAGCATAGTCTAGGCAGAATAAAAGGAACCACGAATTCATATAAGAGATATTCAAGTTTTTACAGTTTTGTCTCAAAGGATTAATGACACCTATTTATAAGTGTAATACATATCTGGGTATCTTTGAAAACCAGAGATAGCACAACAGACCCACTTGAACTTACTGTGTGTTTTGAACTGCAGTGCAAAGGCAGGCTGCAGAGAATAGATGTGTGTTGTGTGGACAGGAGTGATAGAGGTGATAGAGGTGATAGAGTGAGAGAGGCTTAAGTGTAATGAAAAATGATATTTCTCTGTAGTCTTTTTCTTCACACAGTAAATCTTGCAGAGAGTGTCGAAAAACATTGTTCCAAAAATCTTGAAACTAACAAAAAATAAAAATGCTTGAACCGGCAGGATAATTCACAGTAGAAATAATGAAAGTTTTCTTCTAAAATTATGCTTCGTACAGTGAAGTTTCACTCATCTGCATACCAAGTCCCGCAGACTCTGAACTGTCAATGCTTGCTGAACTGACAGACACAAGGAATACAGCAGATGAATTTCAATGCAGTAGTCAAACCACAGCCGTTCATCACTCTTGCAAAATTATTTCAACTGTTTTGACCCTTCGTTATTGAACAACTTATTATGCTTCTAGTTGCAAAAAAAA